>PVJH01011751.1:0-67349 GCA_004026705.1 Nesogale talazaci | reverse complement strand
GGGGGGGGCCGGCGTCAGATTGCCTCTCCTCACCGTCCCGTTCTGTCGCTTACAAGCTGGGGGATCTTGAGTAGTTAAGTTACTCACTTTGTTTGTGGATCAGTTTTCTGAAACTGAAATGGTGATACTGTTAACGGCTATTTCACAGAATTGTAAGGATTAACACAAGTATTTAAAGTGTGTGCACAGCATAGCATCATATTGGTTACATTCTTAAAGCTCCTTCACTTAATGGCAGTATTATATTATTATATTATGTATTATTATATAAATGTGTACTCTGGGCCAACTTCTAATACTAACTAGCCAGTTCTGCCCCTTCTCAGATTCACAGCCTCTCAGACTCTCTGCTTCATTTGTGAAAAGGCTGCCAGTGGGGTTGGGGAGGGAGGGGAGGGAGATAAGAGCTCTGATGTCTTTTGGCTTTCACATCTATGAGTCGCCTCATGACTGCATGGACAAGATCATGCCGTGACACATCAAGAAGACATATAACTCATCGTCATCTGATGGAAATGAAGAGTTCTATCCAACAGATGAAGCCTTTAGACACTGAAAACGTGTCTTTTAAAATTTCCTTTACTGGTTAATTTATAGACTTACCATATTTTTTGCACCGTAAGACTCACTTTCCGTCCTCTCCCCACCTCCCACCAAAGTTGTGGAAAAATGAGGGTGTGCCTTATGGTCGAAAGATGGGGTACTCCAGAACATTTTAGTATACTGGTACTATTTGGTTTAGAATTTTTTTCCTGGTTTTCCTGTTCTAAAAACTGGGCGTGTCTTATGGTCAGGTGTGACTTATGGTCTGAAAAATTACAGTATTTAAAAAGTACACTTATTGTTTAGCAAAACAAAACTTTGCATCACATTCCCAATCAAAGTCACTTAGCCTATACAGAATGTATTATAGTGATTCATCGTTAATATTCCAAAGGACTTTTCATGTTAATTGACCTACAGACTTACTGCAGGGAAATGCCTTTCTAAGCTAAGCATGGTAGGCTGAGTTCTAAGAGGTCCCACAATTCTGCTAATTTCCCTGCCAAAAGGGGTTTTAAAGAAGCAATTAAGCAATTACCAACCAGGTGACCTTAAGACAGGAGCGCTAACGTAACTGGTGGCTGGTGGCAGAGACAGGACATGAGAGAGGACTCACTGAATATGGAGGTGGCAAGCACATGTGACCTCTGGTTATGAGAGCAGGACCTGGCTTAGAGCAGCAGGACACGGGACCTCAGGCCACAAGGAGCAACCAGGATTATGCCTGCAATACCCCTGAGCTTGGCAATAAAGGTTTCTCCCCAAATCTCCAGACTCCCAAGAAACTCCGTGCATCTGGCCTCGTGCTACAATACAGATTGGTGACCTGCACATCTGCATGTTGTTTTAAGCTTTTGTGAAAATCTGCAGACAGCAAGAGAAAAGGAACATAGATAGATTCTGAATTCTTTGTAGGTGGACCAACCCAATTAAAAAAATTCAAACTCATGACTCTTTAAAATGTGTCCTAATCAAAAAAAAAAAAAAAAAAAAAACCCCACCCCATCCCAGAAAAGATGTAACTACTGACACAACGTATGTATGTATGTATGTATGTATGTATACATTATGATGAGTGCTGTATGAGTCCCCAATAAAATGAATTATAAAAAAAAAAGTTAGTAAACATCCGTTAGTAAGAATGACATCGCCAAGTTCCTTCTCCAAGAACTACACTGCACATACCTCATTTCTACTTTATAGTTTTCATTATATTATTATTAATTTTATAATTTTTATCTAAGACTTCATGTCTTATTTGGTATGATTGGGTGGGCTATATTTTTAATTCTGGACATGATAGACAATTTATCCCAAATTAATTTACAGTAATTTCCTCCTTACTTAATGTGATTTCAATTTATAAAGGTTTTCATATGATGTCTCTACTTTCATATGTCATGGGAAACTTGTACCAAAGATTAAATCCTGATATGCTTGGTTGTCATAATCCAGCCAACCACATTACCTTAAATTAAAATTGCCAAAGTAAAGTAAAAAAAAAAAAAAAAAAGTGTCCTCCCCCACAAATACGGATACATAATATGTATGTGTCCTGAGGTGTTTTAAAATACTCAGGTATCGATTATTCGAACGAACGCTTTTCTACTTTGGTGATGCCTGCAGGGAACAGTCACGTTCTGGAACCGCAAAATCCCACAGGCTCAAACTAGGACTCTGGAGGTGTCCTTGTTTCTGGGTTCAGCTAGTCTGCTGACTCATCGGCTTGGCACTGCCTGAAATTTAAAGGCAGCCACTCGATTCAATAAAAGACCAAGGTACTGGTTTCTTTCAACAATAACTGAAAGCCCAACACTCTTTGAGGGACCCAAATCACATACCAAACAGTCCTCCCTGCTACTTAATGCCTTTGGGAACTCTCCTTGAGAAGCCCAAGGCAAGGTTCCACCAGAAACGTCAAACAAATCTTTCTTTGTCAAACAAGTCCTCAGACCCCCACCTCTGCTTGTTCTCCCTACCAGGTGTCATCCCCTGTTACAAACAGACTTCTTTTCGGTTAGGAGAGTCTTCATTATGCGAACTCACTCATGGGATCAAAGAAGCTGAATGCTTCTTTGGCTGATGCAGAAATTCACAATTTATATGCTTTAAGGCAAGAAGGCACAAATTTCCCCCATCTTACTTAAATAAATATAAATGTTACTATAAATATAATTGAAAAATATATTTTTAATTGTGAATAACTTTTATAAAAATAAAATAATCAGATTTTTAGAGAAAATTGAATTTAGAGATGCCATTTGACCTGAAATCATTTTAAGAATGCATTAAACAGATGTTGTCAGAGAACTATCTATGAAGGACCCAGTGTCCCTTTGTAGCTTATCAGCTCCGTTGGAAAAAAAGCTGTGTCCTTGAACAGTTAGTTCCTTTTTAGTAGAAAACTGTTTCATGTCTTAAAACTATTAACAATTCAAAATTCAAATCCCTCTGACCTCTTGCTTTAACTTCCCCCAATCTTTAAGGACAGGAAGTCCCTGACTTACAACAGAGTTCTTCTGTTCTAAAGACTCCGTTGTTTGAGTCATATATCTCATTTAAAAAAAGGCTTTCGTTATTATTGTATTCTTTAATTAGTGTCTTTATAAATCAAATCTTTGGCTTTCGGAGTTGCCATGTTGCACAATAACAGCAAGCTACAACCTGCAACATTGTATGCATTACCCAAGTATTCCACACCAAACCCACCGTCCTGAATCTGAACCAGATCCCGACTCACCCTGTAGGACGGAGTAGATTTGCTTCTGAGGGTTTCCTGTAACTCTTCCCAGAACCAACAGCCTCATCTTTCTGCCCCAGAACGAATGAATGGTAGGTTAAAAAAAAAATAGAATGGTCTGTGGGTTTGAACCACCGCACTTCCATCCAACACAGAGTTAGAATATACATCTTTAAACAGTTGATTAAAGGAAGATAAATGATGTTGTAAATAAAAATTAAAGTTCTGTTCCCCAGGTACAAATAATGTTCAAGCATGGATCTGCCACAGTCAGTAACAACGGATGAGTTTTAAGGAACAAGGGATGTTCATCACCTTATGTCAAAATATCACCTCTGAGACTCCTTAGTTATTGTGGAGTGAAAACGACGATTTTCCACGAGTGAGAACCTCACAGCAACTTCTTCATCAAGTGAATGGAGTTAGCATAGTCGAGGGTGGGAATCCTTCGCTACCTGCCTTCTGACTGGATGTGTACCTGTGAGTTTCAAGGACCACCATCTATGGCTGTTGGGTTGACTCCAACTCACAGTGACCAACAGGGCCAAGTAAACCTCCCCCCAAAATAAGAACATTAATGCCAAAACCTTATCCTCTAGGTAGTATCTATTCCTCATTCAACTGGTGTCCACTTCCCTCCCCCCACAAAGTTTTTGTTCTTGATGTTGCAGATAAGTTATTGTTCGTTTCAGTCATATACCATTCACTCCATTTGGTTGTGAGACCTCTGAAATATTTTAAAATCAAAAACACTCCCCCGCCGCTCCTTCATCTCACTGACTTTTGAAGAATGCAAACTAAGTTGTCCGTTAGGAAGCGGAGTCTATTCCAACCCATACTAATCCGACCCCACCCAAGGCAGAACCCACCCTACACAACCAGGCTCTTTTGTGCTGTAGACATCCCAAATCTGAATGTCTACTGTGGCCTCTGTTTCCCATGTTCTCTATAAAGCAGAGGCTATGTCTGAAGACACAGTCACTCGGTGTCATGTCAAACCCAGAGAAAAGGGCCCTAGTGGCACTGATTAAAAGCCTTGGACTGCTGAATCAAACGGTTGGTGGTTCAAGGACACCAGCTGCTTCTCAGGAGCTATATGAGGAGCAGGTGAGCCCATCTGTGTCTGTAAAGATGGGCAGCCTTGGAAACCCAAGGGTTCTACTCAGTTCTACAAAGTTACTTGGCGTCCAAATGGACTGGAATGAAGTGTGTGTGTGTGTGTGTGCAATTGTGTACAATCTGTAAAATTAGAGACATGATTAAACTGGTCTATGTATGTCGTGATTATTCATTGGACTATTCCTTTTTCCATTGGACTACTATTACTATTTCCTTAAAATGAAAAATTGAGGGAAACTCGATGATCAACTTCAAATCAAGGAAAGAAAAGAGCTATTTCTTACTGAGTTACTCATCCAAGACACTTTCGAGAGTGAAGTCATCTGTCTCAACTCTGCCTCAGAGCTGTTAGCACGCTCACTTTGCTTCTGAGGAACCAGTCCAAGGTACTCAGCTGAACAGTGAGAGGCAAGTTTTGAACCCAGACCGCGGCACTGTCAAAGCTTACCCAGCATGTTGACTCCAAACTCCAGCGAGGATCTTAGACACTACATTTCCAACAGTAATCATTGACTTGAAACTTTATTGCCAACTCTCCTGGTGTCTCCAAATAATCTTAAAATGAGTCATTTTACAGGCAGTGAGCTATGATGATGCAGCGCCTTTGTGTTCTTATGCAAAACGAGGAAATGCCAGTTTCATTCCTAAACTCTAACTCCGTGGGCATGATGATAACATGCATTTATGATCAACTTGAAGCCACTGTACGAGAGTCAGTCCCTGTAACATACAAATGTGTGAATCTCTATCACAGCATGCCATTTTAGATCTACCCACGCCCCGAAGTACAGATCTCATCAAAGGAAGACAGAGCAGTCAGAGTGCTCAGTACACTGGCTCAGGACTGTGGCTTACCCACTATGTGCAATTCGAACGGACCTAGGCCTTTTTGTGTTTTGATTCTCATCCCCAAGACAAAGAAGACAGGCCCAGAACAGTGAATCCCTTTAGGAATGCCTGCGATTATTATTGTGCTCAATAAGAAACATGAGCAAGGTGATAATTCCTTTGCAGCCAAGTTGGATTACTTCCCTCTCCAAAGGGCTGATCATCTTTGTAGTCTCTTTGAATATAAGAAATGACCATTTGTTGTGTACTTTTTATATGTATGTATTTCCCCCGCATAAGTGCCCTTTTGGGAGTAGGAAGCCCAGCCTTGCTCCTGGAGAGCTGCTGCTGGATTTGAACAGCCAAGCCTGTGGACTGCAGTCCCGTACACAACCACTGCACCACCAGGGCTCAGCAGCATTTGATATTTTTCTGACACTCGTCTAGGGGTCTCCACTCTTGAGGTTGGCAGGAGTCCTGGCAGCAGAGTGAACGGCACACAGTCAGCACTTTGAAATCAACAGCTACTCCGTGAGAGAAGCATGAGGCTTTCTGCTCCCGTCACGATTCAGACTCAGAAACCCAGAGGGGCAGACCGGCTCCGCCTATTGACTTGACTCGACGCCAGAACATTGTTTGTGAATACCCTTGAAAGTACCAAGAGCTGCCACGTTCTTTAAGTAAGGATAGCGATCACGACTGTGTCAGGTACTTTGGACAATCTAACGGGAGAGTGCAGCCTCTGGAAAAACAGCATCATGCTTGGGAGCGCGTCAGTGGAAAAGCGGAAGACTCCCAACAGAATGAGTTGAGACAGTGGCTGTACCGAGGGGCTCAAATGTAAGGACAGCTGCGAGGAGGGAAAGGACCTTGCAGCATTTTGTTCTCAACACTGAATGCTGTGAGTTAGGACTGACTGGATGGCAACCCAACAGTAATACAAATCTGATTCCAACTGTTTGATGCTGCTATGACTGAACTCGAGGGGACCAAAGCCCGCTGGAAAATAATCACATCCAAATCAGGTAGCTCCAAGTTAACATTTTGTAGGAAACTATGGCCACTTCCTGTCAGTTTTTTAAAATGGAAATATGTTCGGTCATGTCCTAGTCAATCCACTGATTACTATGAATGGATACTTCTCGACCAAGGATGGATGTGAGATGCCACCAGCCTCTTCCTTAATTCTTAAGTTCGATAGTTGGAGGCAGTGCTTTAGGGTGAGAAGAACATGTTATTTTATAATCAGATGTCAGTTCAAGTTCCGATCTGATTATTTGCAAACTTTGAATGGGGAACTTGATTTTTTTGAATCTCAGAATTCTTTTGTGCAAACTTGGGATAATCCTGGGCCAATGTCATATGGTGCATGGCATAGATGGGGGTTAATAGATCATGATGAGTAAAGGTTGGGCACTGAAATCTACTTTGGGAGAGTGGTGAACATGTCAACTGCTACAGAAACCCTTATTTAAGGATGACTGGAATAATATGTGAAATTATTCTACTTTCGTAGGCAGAAAGCAATGCATAAATAACTTCAGGCCTGACACACAAAAGGGGAGAGCCTGCTTAGCCCAATTGGATGGAGGGTTTGTCTTCCAATTCGAACCTGTTTTTTTCAGGTGATCTTAAGTGGCTGGCATTAGTCGAGAACAAAGGTAATGGGCAGAGCACAGAGTTAGAAAATAAAAGACTCAGGCTGAGCCCTGATGGCGTAGTAGTTGTGCGCGGGACTGCGGCCCACTGGGATAGAGGTTCAATTCCAGCTCCACAGAGCAAAGGCTGGGCCTCCTACTCCCACCACCTGAGGGCAGTGATACCAAAAAAAAAAAAAAAAGAAGAAAAGAAAAGACCCAAACCTTCAGGTTTAAAACCTTTGCCTATAGAAGTGTTTCACTGTAGTCAGATTTTGACCACATACTGTAAATCACACCGGGTGTGGCAAAGGAAGGAGCCATTGTGGCGCAGCGTTTAAGTGCTCCACAGCTAATGAGAAAGTTGCTGGCTTGAACCCACAAGCTACTCCGTGGGAGAAAGATGTGGTGATCTCTTTCTGGAAAGATTACAGCCTACGAAGCACAAGGCGGGCAACTCCACTCTGTGCAGGAAGTTTTGATGAGTCCCAATCAACTGACTTTAATGGTTTGAGTTTGGATAAGCAAAAATTGCAAGCATCCCACACTTAATAAGTATGTTCAACTCCTAAAGTAACACCTGGAATTTTTTTTCTATTAAGACATGAGCTATGAATGCTTGACAGCCTTCAACCAAGAAGGCTACTCTTCAATGCACATTTTTGTGGCTATGAAGGAAAGAGAAACCTCTCTCAGAGAACAGAGTGGCCGGATGGGCAAAGCAAGATGTGAACTCCCTGGCCAACTCTGCTGTTCTTGCCAGTGTCTTTTGAGAATTCATACGGATAAACCATTGCCTAAAGGTCGTTTCTTCCTCATTCCTTACACAGGAGTTTTCATCCATTATCGTACCTCTACTATTCCATTCAAATTGGACAAGAGGCTGGCACCTGGTCTTTTATCTTACTGACCAGCATAACATGAAAATTCACCCAGAGAAGAGCCAGAGGACGACCTCGTAGCCACAGATCCCAGATTTCAATCAGTACGCAGTAGGCGGGTGGCGTTTTAAGGTTTCTGGGAAGGTGAATGGCTGTGTTCCATATGTAAGAGTGTGCTGAGGTATTTGGGTGACCAGATTTGCAGACAAGGTGAAAACTGAGACAATTATCTTCTTAACCCTAAGTTTCTCCTGTCCACTTTTTCTTTCCAGCTCAGCTATGCTTAATTCAACAGGAAAGCAATTCAAGGTAAAGTACCACGTAAATGTATTAAAGAAGGACGAAACATACTGAGTTTTACAGGTTTATTTTTCTTTCTTTTTTTTCATCACTGCTCTGATGGGAGTAGGAAGAATTGCTCCTGGAGAGCTGCTGCTGGATTTGAACCGTCAACCTTGTGGGCCGCAGTCCCGCACACAACCACTGCGCCACCAAGGCTCAGCAAGTTTTAAATGCAAATGAATTATATAATAGAAACATATTTTGAAGTGGCTATTTGGTTTTCGGTTCATTAGCATTTCAGCTACCATCTTTTGAGGTGTGAGCATGGAAAGGAGACAGCTGGGATAAATGTCCTTTCTTCCTCTTGAAGAAGCTACAATTGCCAAGTGTTCCCCTGCCTGTTTGTGTGGTCCTGAGAGGATGAGCATGAGAACAGAGGAGACAGCATTGTCACGAATCTCAAGTCTGAGGCTAATGAGGCGAAGAAGCTGAAGTACTACGTTTCTATTCTCGTGAGAGTAGAGGTTACCACACACAATTTCCAGGAGCTATAGCAGCAGCCAGACTCAAGGATGCCAGTGGTCATGTCTGTGCGTAACAGCAATGGTGACGTGGCAGGACCAGGTTTGCAGTATCATTTTGGGCGTTGCTCCTTGGCTTCAGTTTTAGACTCTCCAGGTTCACTGGAGATTGGGAAGCTGGCCAAGATCCACGAACAAATTACCTTTTCTGCTTACATTGCCAGTGTTGCTTTCGGCTGATTGAGATTAGACACTTGAAAGGAAATGCACTCAACAGAGAGCTCTCACCAATAACTCATAATAATAGAAAAATTTGCTCCTAACTTATAAGGAACTATGTCTGCCCCATAGGCAGGCGTAGCACAAGGAACACATGTCATTTGGGCATGATGCACCTGCAAGAATGGGGGAGAACTTTAATACAGTCTCTTAGCGGTCCTGCAGCTTTGTCCTATTCTATGATAGAAACAGGAAAGCAGTTAGTGATCTCTTCATTTATTTTTCAGGCTCCCAAACTTACTTGGGTTACTGTTTCCTTTTCAGACAAAAGAAAATCGCTCAGTGTCCCCCTGAAAGTAAAAAACTTCTGTACTATAGCACATAATCCGTGATAAAGGACCAATATCAGCTTTTGCAGACCGCTGAACCTTTCCAGTTCCCCCCCCCCCCCCAGAGAGTGGTATCACCCACTTGACTGATTTATTTACTAAGTGTGTATTGAATAATTTAAAAAGAATAAGGTATTTTCAAAAATAATACACAAATTGCGTATGATGACATAGTACCTGATTACCGTACGTACTAATGTATAAGCGGCACATTCTTTAATGCAGTTTTTGTGGTAAAATTAGATGCCTCGGCTGATATTTGGGTTGGCTTAAAGTAGAGTACATACGGTACATTGGTGTGAGCTGGTGTGTTCGTTCTGACCCACAGCAATCCCCTGAATAACAGAATAATCGAACAGTGGCCAGTCCTGTGCCAACCTCCCCATGCTTGCTATGTCTGAGCTGACCGGCGTAGCGCTGGGGTCAACTCCTCTCGCTGGAGAGTCTCCTCTTTCTCGCTGACTTTCCCCCTTTACCAAGCACGATGTCCTTTTCCTCTTCTCGTAACACGCCCTAGGTCCACGAGACCAAGTCTCACTGTCCTCCCTTCCAAGGAACATGCTGACTGTACGTCTTCCAAGACCGATCTGTTTGTTCCTCTGACAGTCCACGGCGGTTTCAATAGACTTCACCAACACCGTAACTCAAATACATCAGATACTGCTATAAAAACATCAAAGCCTTTTATTAAACAAAAATAGCAACGATATACTTAAGGCACTGTTTGTTGACATCTCTTCCATCCAGGTCTGTCTGTACATTTCTCAAGGCTGCTGTTTGCATCGCCCCTGCCTTTCTCTGCAGCCTTCTGGGCTTTCCGTTCTCCCCCACCTCAGAATGGCAGTGTGGGCATCCTGGAGGGATGCGGGGTATGTTCCTTGGAAGTGCTCTTTGAGTTTGGGGAACAAAACGATGTCTGAAGGAGTAAGACCAGGGCTGGAGAGTGGGTAGTGTATGGTTTCCCAATCAAATTCTCCCAGGGCGGTTCTTGTGACCCTTAAAGAACGAGCAAGTTCACTGCAATGATGGAAATCCTTGTCTTCAAGTGGTTTTCCTGGCCATTTTATCACCAGTTTCCCATTTTCTGAAAATTCCTTCCTAACAAGCCCCCAGGCAATATCAAGATTGCCCCTCTGGGATCCTCAAAAAGCAGAAGCCATCACCATCAGAGCCAATTCCTTTGTCTTGAGTTCATGTTTGAGGTCTTCTCACAAAGATCAAACCCTTGACCCATTCAAAGCTTGTGCTATGGAAGATGTCCACTTGACTTTGGATAATAATGTGAATAGTAGTCCAGACTTGAACATTGTCCTTTTATGGCTCAAGAAAGTAGCCTTAGCCTAAGGGCACGGAGTTTGGGGCACAACGAGGAGCAAACAATAAGAAAGAAAAAAGTGTTCCGCAATTGATTGTGGCTATGACTATATAACTTTTCCTAATGTCACCGAATGGTTAAATTGTATGGCATGTGAATTGTGTGCCAGTAAAACTATTTTAAAAGGTGCTGAGATAACTGATGCCCCAAAGGGCAGATGTTACATGGGAGAGGAGAGAGTCAGAGATTGTGGCTGCAGGACAGGAGATTATGGTGTGATTTCAAAGGTGAAAATGTGATTCTGAACAATCAAGGTGACAAAAGAACCGGAAAGAAAGAGAACTGAAGAGCTGGAAGCGATGGTTCTAGAAGCTGCCGATAACGATGTATTGGGCAAGACATACGAAGTGTTTGGCCCCAAACAAATTTAATTTTAAAAATCTGGTTGCTGCCTTTCTTGCATTGATAGATTTTAAGTACACATCCGGATTTAGAGCCTCTCTAGGGTAGAAGGCATTTTAAATATGCCAACTCTGGCCCCATATTCCATTTGGCACCAAGTAGCTGAAAAGATCGGAATCTTTTTGGATGGGGGCATTTTTGAGAATCCTTTTTGTTTTACACCAGGCCATCATTTATAAGGCCCCTCGTTTATAAGGGATTAATAAGGAAATAACTAATGACGGAAATGGCTAAAATAAGAAGGCCCTTTCATTTCATTCTCATTAGATAAAAATCTACATCTTCCTAATTCATTATCTCAAAACCAGAATTGAGACTATCATTTTTTTTGGGGGGGGAGGGGGCATCACTGCCCTCTGGTGGTCGTGGGAACTACTCCGTGCTGCTCCTGACAGCCACCGCTGGATTTGAACCACCAAGCCTGCGGCCCGCAGTCCCGCACTCAACCACTTACGCCACTGGGGCTCAGTCTTGAGACTATCATTCTAATGTCACCAATCTATTCAGTTGTTTGAATAGTCACAAATAAACAGCATTCGGTTCTTCTACCTCTTCCCAGTCAAAAAACAATATCAAAGAGGGCAGGCTGACCTTGTCTGATTAATAGTAATAGAACGCTTAAAAACCGTAGTGAGCATTTACAGTACAGAACGGTCCTTGGCAACAGTGGAATGTTGCCCTGACACCTTCAGGTAGGCTTCTCTTTGAAATTGTGACTCATGAGACTGTTCCTGTGGGAAGGTCAACCTCATGACTATTTTTAAATTTAGTGAGCCTCCTGAAGGATGATGGCGACTCTTATCTGAACTTGTCCAAAGTCTAAAAGGTACTGCTTAAGACACTTGGCAGTAAATGACTGACTCATCTATTAATAAGGTAATATCTGATAAACACTATCAGTGGAACTGTTCCTTTCTTCATCTTTTAAATTCTAAAATCTTTTGCTTGACTTTATCTTTCAAGAGCATAAAATGAATATTAAAAAAATGCTACAATTGAAAATAATTCTAGATCACATGTCTATTTAAAAAAACAGGCTGAACCCTGGTGGCCTAGTGGTTGTGTGCAGGACTGTGGCCCACAGGGTTGACAGTTCAAATCCAGCAGCAGCTCTCTAGGAGCCAGGCTGGGTTTCCTACTCCCACCAGGGCAGAGATGCCACAAAACAAACAAACAAAAACAGGACAATATCATGCATGGTAGTCAGTCAGTTTGAAAAGCATAAAACTATACGCCACTATCACACACAGGTTTGGTTTCAGCATACCAAAATCTGCATTAAGTGAAAATAGAGGGTGAGCACATCAGCTCACAAAATAGAGGGTGATGACATATTGCATAATTGCCAAATAACGTCATTATGGAACTGTCAAATCCTTGAGAATTGTGGCCTAGCTAACTTGACCACATAACCTTAACCATCACAATCTGTTATGTTATTCTCATGTTGCATCTCAGCTTCTGTTATGACCAGACATATATTGTTTATGCATAAAGGAGTCATATAGTAGATATTTTACTATTGTTCCAAGTGTGAAATGTCAGCTAATGAAACCATCAGTAACTGAGGAGTACGTGTACTGATTGATGATGAATATCCACTGTGCTAGTTATAACACCTGCACCTGGAGTAATACATTAAGATTGTGGGGGAATTTTTTTATTACAATGGAGACTTCATGTGCAAAGAACTAATCTTTATTCAACCAGATGGGAATGATTATTACAAATTACTAACTGCATTATTTATTATATACAAGGATGAGAATAGCATCTTTTATAATCTTTTTTATGGGTGGATCCTGTCTTTTAAGGACCGGAGAATAAAATAGGTCTCCATTTAGTTTATTTTTATAACTAACATAATGGCAATTACTCATCACTTCATTATCACATGAATAGATCGTTTCCTATAGATTAAAAAATATATAATTTAGAATGAGCCTGCATTTAGATGGGCTTGCTTCAACTTAGTGGCACGTAAACAAAATGGAATGGGTTAATTTATTTAAAGATTATTATGATGACAGAATCTTTTCTGTATGATTGACAAGTGGTATTTTGTCCCAAGAAGTCAAATTCAGTCAGGTCAAATTCATCACAGAGACGGTAGGTAACTCAACAAGAACCACTAGTTCAGAACCAGGAGTAATGTGACCTGGACAACCGCTTAGGAGATTTATAATTTGTCAGCAAGTTGTTAAACTCCTCTGGGTCTCGGTTTTCCTCTGTGTAAAGAGAGGATAATAATAACTACCTTGGACAATTATCATGAAGTTAAAGCAAGGTGTCATGGAGATGGCTCTGGGTATTTTTTCCTGTCACTTTTCAAGACCAGAGCATATTGCAAGGAGATGTGGTATGCTAATGAAGACATCACATACAATGTAGTTGGCACTGTAGACTCCGAAGTCACATTATGGGTTTACATCCTAGCTTTACTGCGTATGGGTTTACATCCTAGCTTTACTGCTTATGCGCTGAAGGTTCCGGGTGAATTGCTTTCAGTGGTTTAGATAGACACTTCCTGGGAGCTATCTTTGAAGCCTGACTCTGTTTAACATTTACTTTCTCAGGACACCCTCCCCTAATTCCCATCACATTAGGTCTTATTATAATCACTCATTGCTCTCTCTCTCTGTACTTCATCTTCTCAATACAAGTCATGGTCATAAATGTATACTTATTTCCAGTAGTGTTTATTCACGTCCATTACACTGAAAGCTATAAGAAAAGAAGGGGTATATCCACTAGTTTCCAGATTACTATAATTACTAAGCCATCAAGAAGACTCCATAAATATTCTTTTGGATGAGTAAATGAATTCAAAGTTTACAGAGTCTCCATAGACTTCTTGGTATTTCTTGTCTAGAAGACAGTACTGTAAAGCAACTAGAAGACAGGTTACATCTGAGAATGCAAAGCAACTAGAAGACAGGTTACATTTGAATTTAACTATTACATTATTTCTGGTAAGACACCGCCCTCCTAAATGGGGGGCTAACTATAAAATCAAAACTGACTCTCTGAACTGATGGGTAAAGTTAGTCCACATTCTAATGAGATTGAATCACTTGTTCATGGACCACTGCTTTCTTTAGAAAAGTTTCTCTCAACCGGTATGAAAATCATGTTGTAATGATTCTCTTTTCTCCAGAAATGAGAGTAAATTTTGTGGGCAATACTACACAAGTACACTCATGAGAGTATGTTGTCCACACAGAGTTTATGAGTCCTATGTGGGAGGCTTGATAGAAAGAGAAAAAGGAAAAAAAAAAGTGGAGAACCACTGTTCTGGGCTGTGATTTCTAGCTTCCACAACTCCATAGGGTATGTTGAAATTATTTTCTCAAGTCTGGGAGGTTTTCAGGGATGTGTGAAGTGTTGCAAAAATCAAGGCAGAGAGCTGGGGTTTCTTCTCTTGGCTGTGGAAGCACTGCTGCCCCGTGAGAAGAACTCTTCTTTATGGTCCTCCACTCTAGTGACTAGCTATAAACCTCACTTTCAAATAGTTGGGTTCTTGGTAGAATACTTCATCTTGGCAACACAAGTAGCTGCAGCCCGAGACAGAAGCATATTCCAGTTTACCCATGGTTGGACGAAACCTTCCTTTGGGATTAGTCTAGATGAACCAACATTTAAGGCAATGCACTTTCAATTTTGATTCCTTTTCACAGACAAACTTATTTTCTTTGCTGTCCTCTCAAAGACGGATGTTTTATGTATCCAACAATATGAGTTAAAACATAGGGAAGAACAATGATAGCTTTTTGAAGCAAACTCAACACCAAAAACTTGCCATAGAAATGACATTAGGAAATGAATCCATGATACTGGATGGCTGTTTCAACGTGTTATCAAGCAGATCAGAGAGTGGGTCCTAGATTTGCCACTTAGTGGGTGTGTGACTGTGGCCACACAACTCTATTCAAGTACTAATTTATTCTAGCTTGGCAGTGAATGCATAGATTGACTACTGGGGTTCACACGCTAGATGTATTACCTAGTACTTGGTTAAGTCATGTGGTATTTTCGAGTTGGGCTGCTTAACTTCTAGGTCAGTAGTTCGAAATCACCAGCACCTCCTCAGGGAGAAAGATGAGGCTTCGGGTCCCATAGAGAGTGACCCTCTCAGAAATGGGGTCAGAGTGCGTGTGTGTGTGTGTGTGTGTGTGTGTGTAGGGCAGTAAACCACCCTACCATGGAGTCCACGTGAGTTGGAATTGACTTGGTGGCGAGTGAGTTTACACGGGTAACTCCAGGCAAGTTTCTGAGCCATGCTCGGGCTCAGTTTCATCTGTGAAATAGGGCTAATAAACTCCACTCAAATTACCAGATCGTTACCCTATAATACAATACCCTATTGTATTATAGGGTAACAAACTTATTGCGATAATAACTTAGATGAAAGTGGGAGGACTCTAGTTAATGAATGAATTAGAAGATGCCTTTCCAGACCTATTATTAATTTCCTCTTTTTCTTCTTCTTCCCCACCCTTGTGGACACTAGAGTTGAAGGGAGTAAAATCGACTTTTACCTCTCTGACCTTAGAGCAGATGCGGTAGGTGGCTTCTTCTATGGCCAAGCTCTTAACAGATTTCTTATTCGGAGGTCAATGACTGTCACAGCATAAAAGCAAAATGGACCTCATACAATAAACGAGTTACCACGATCACAGCTACCAACCTCTGGATCTTGCTAACACAGTTTACAACATGTTACTGCTTGAATAAACAGTATGTCAGAACGCTTTGATTGTATTTATAAATTCTTTGATTTACAAGATACGCATTCTCAGTGCTAGTCACTAAATCTAGGAAAGTTCTTGGGGACAAACTTTGTGGAGGGCTTGAAACCACTTAGCGAAAAGTTTGAAACAGTGAGCCTCTCTCCTCACTGATGTCCTTAACTTGATTAGAATGACACAGAGACACACAGCGGTCCCCCAAATACTATCACGCTTGCATACAGTGTACCAAGTGCTCACAAAACCAACCGCTGGCCGGGACTACTAGCAATCCTCCGCCTATCTCACCCCGACCAGACAGCAGACATTTGAAGGTTCACTACTGCTCTTCCCTTGGTTTCTCTGTCCTTGAAGTCAAATACTAACAGGAAGACTGCAAGAATCAATAAAACACACACCGGGTGGGGCGCCCCCACAGTCCCGCCCTGCCTCCCAGGAGTCTGCACCCGCAGACAACTTAGAAGCACTTGACAATGCAAGTGCATGGGCAGTGCCTGTGGCGCTCTGGACACGCTGCTCGGCAGGAGCGCTCCAGGCTTCCCTGGCTCCCCGCCCGGCCCCCCCGGAGTCCTCTCCCCACTCCCAACCCTCCAGCCACGAGCTGTCCGGGCTAGCCACACTGACCGTAACTCCAGGGGCCAGGGGGTGGGCTCACCTCCTCCTTCCTCCTCCAGGGAGTTCATGCACGGAAAGTAGCCGGCCAGAGCCTCGAAGGAGGCGGAGAGGCTGCTCCGGCTCTGGGAGCGCTGGATGGAGCGGCCCGCAGCGCCGGCGGCCCCCGAGCCCTGCCGGCCCATCTTGGTCGAGTACCCGCTGGTCCCGCGGTACAAGATCCGAGGCGTCTTGGCGGCTGGGGCGCGGCGAGCGCTGCGCTTTGATGGCCGGGATGGTGCCTGGCGCCGGCCAGGTGCGCAGGAGACGTGGCTCTGCCGGCGGCCAGCACCTCCGCTTTATTGGGGAGGGCCGGGGGAGAGGGCGGCCCGAGGAGGGGGGCGGGAGAGACGTGGCAGCGGCTCGCGGGGGAAGTCCGGAGGAGTCGAGGCTCCTGGACGCCGGCGCCGCTGGAGGCCCGCCGCCCCCCTCCTCCCCCCCTTCGCGGGAGATGCTGCTGAGGCCGCGCGCGCCCCGCCAATCAGCGGCCGCCGGGGCGGTGGCGCGGCGACACCTTGGCCCGGGCCCGCGGCTCCCCAGCTCCAGGCTCAGGTTCGCGACGGCTCCGACCTGGCGTGCCTTCCCTCCACTTCCTCCGCTGCGGCCACGTGACGGCGGCCAGCGAATGGTGGCTAATTGGGTGAAATCGATTAGGCCTCTCAGATGGGGGATTCAACACACACATTTTTTTTGGCGGTCACTTTCCCTCTCGACTGTTTCCCTAGCGATTTGGTGCGCGGCTTAAAGTACAGAAGAGGAGGAAAACGCCGACCTTGTCTTCAAATCAGAATACCTGTGGTCCCTAATTTTGAATACATCTCATGAGCATCTAGAATCAAAGCTGCTTTCTTTTCCCACTCTTAAAAAAGATGACTCAACAGAGGAGGGGTGTGTGTGTAAAACCAACAAGACATCAACAGCCTAAAGTTAAACAAGCAACAAACGCTGAACAAGGACGCTATGGGCGCTATTGATTTTGCTTAAACGTAGGATTTTTCTTTCCATAGTTTCTTTTCTCCAAGTTAAATCATCTGCTGCCCGTGTTTGTAAAGAACAAGACCCTGCAAGGCCCAACAGCGAAATACATTTGGAAACAGCTCCGATTAGAAACGGGACATAGTCAGATAACATGTCACACTCCCCAGCTCAGAACAAAACGCAACTTTTAACTCTTTCACTTGGAGCCAGAAGACACGTTTTTTGTAACCTGAGGCAATCCACGCACCCTCTCAGTTACCGGCATGTTGATGAGTATGGGCAGCAGGGGCGCTTCCAAGTGCTCTGTAAAATGTACATCGCATAACCTAAAATCTTTCTTTTTCACTCAACAAACATTTCCTGAGCATTACATAAGTTTTCTACTATACACACACACAGGAAAAGTAAGCTATCTGCTCAATTAACGTTCATTGAGCCCCTACCATAGGCCAGGCACCTTTGGAGATGTGTAGAAGATACTTGTGACCAGGCAGCTAAACTCCCTGCCCTCAGGGAGCTTACACTCTAGTATGGGTGAGAGACACAATAAATATAAACTATAGAATGTCTGCCATTTAAAAGGACATCATCGGGGCTGAGCCCTGGTGGTGTAAGTGGTTGAGTGCAGAACTGCAGCCCGCGGGCTTGGCGGTTCAAATCCAGTGGCGGCTGGGTAGCGTCCACAACCACCAGAGGCAGTGATGCCCACACACAAAAAATAAATAAAAGGATATCATCACATCAAAGGAGGATCTATTGACATGATACCATTGAACAAGGAAAATTT
Source organism: Nesogale talazaci (assembly GCA_004026705.1). Lineage (NCBI taxonomy): Eukaryota > Metazoa > Chordata > Mammalia > Afrosoricida > Tenrecidae > Nesogale > Nesogale talazaci. Next base: position 49,249 of record PVJH01011751.1, on the reverse strand, counting down.
GTATACATCGAAGAAGTTAAGCCATGAGCTGTTCCAGCTGAACCTGATAAAACCAGGAAATTTTATGAGCACCCTTTCTTACCAAATCATTTTTTTATTCACAGAATAGACAATCTAAAAAAAAACTAAATGCGATTTTTCATTTAAACAATACAAGAATAATTTAATTTTGGAACTGAAATAGTGTTACTGAAAGTGATCTAATTCTTTTATATTAATGTTAGCCTCAGATCTTTAGGGAATCATAAAACAATTTACTAGAATTTTTTAAACACTTTTTAAAAAAATATATGAAGTTCCTTTGGGGAAATGGTAGGACTAACAACAGGGATTGAATAAGGAAAAATAAACCCAAGTACTAAAAATCTATAAGCCAGAAATGTACTATCTCCATTTGATATTTATTCAAAACCAATTTTTAGAATCCTAAATTAATTTGTTATATAACTTTGCATTCAACCATGAGATCTAACACCCATAAAGCCAACATTTTGTTGCTTTAACTTCAAGTTGCTGAAGGACACAGACAAGTACCTTTTTCCCTCTGTGTGAAACAGAAAATATGAAGGCGCTTCAACTAGTTCATATAAAACATGCATGACCCTTTTGTTTCCTTTTCCCTTGAACTTTCTGAAGCCCCCTCTTAAATCATCTTTTCTCCCACCTCCAGTTTCATGCAATATGACATAAATACCGATTAAGTGTGTGTGATTTCAGCTTTCACAAATATTCTTGGTTTTCTCTAGATAAGTAAAGCAAACAGCATGTCTTAGATTTTAGCATTTGGTCAACCCAAAAATCTCAGAGGTTGATGCTATCAAAAGATACTTAGAATCTGAGGAGAAAGCGAGATGAAACGATTGGTATTTTCATGGTGAGATCAGCAATGGAATTTCCTTTCCCTCGTTATTGAAAACATCCACAGAAGGAAGAGCATCGATTGATTAAACTAAGCAATGGTGATAAGAGCTGACTCTAGAAAGGACAAAAAGCAAAACAAAGCGAATCCTCAAGAACAAAGCCATAAAAGCAGCACAGCGAGGCCCGAGGGGGAAGATAAATACTTGGCATCTAATTTCAATTCTGTGGTGTCGTGGTTATGCATTGGGCTGTGACTTACATGCTCAGCAGTTGGAAACCAGCAGCAGCTCCGAGGGGAAGGACTGGATTTCTCCTCCTGTAAAGAGTGACTGTCAGAAACCCACTGGGGGTCCCTATGAGTGGGCACTGACTCGAGGGCAGGGAGGTCGTTTTTCCTTTGAATATTCATTCTGTCCCTTTTTGTATAATAGTAATGATAACCATCGCTAAGTAACATTATGTTCTTCACATGCATTACGTCATTTAAACTTCATACACTCTGCAAGACGGTCACTCTCATGTTGCAGACAAAGAAACTGACACATGCAACCATATGCTAAGCACTATTGTATAAACTGGAGATACGACAGTGAACAAAATGGACCAACATCTCCACCTTCCCAGTGCTTTCCTACGAGGGAGACCATATTTGTGCATGAGCACCTCGGTGTAAAGCAAGCAGACTGTCTGCTCCTCTGCCACCCTCACACTTGTGATGTTTGAGCCCATCGTGGAAGCCATCTAGAAGAGCGTCTTCTCCTCCTTTTGCTGACCCTCTGCTTTACAGAACAACTAACACATTCCATTTTACTGAACAACTTTATACGCCACTGACTTAAGAGTCATGCCATCCGATGCAATTTACTCAATAGTCATATAATCCAAGGAGGGAGACATTATTACTAAACTCATTTCGGAGATGAGAAAGTGGAGGCGTGGTGTGAGCAAGTCTGTGTCCCAAGGTTACACAAGTTACTGAGAAATGGAGCCAGGAGTCAAAGCTGGAGGCACAGTGGGAGACTCTATTCAATGTCATAATTAACAAAACCAGTTGGAATCCCGGCATCTTCAATTCCACCATCTGCACTCTTTAACTATCACATGACTTCGTTTCTATGACTCCGTAACCCCAAGGGAGCCCTGGTGGTGGAGTGGTGTGGGTTGGGCTTCCCTTTCACTAGAAACACAAAGTCTCCAGGGAAAGTATCACTTTCCAGGAAAAAGCAAAGGCATTCAATTAAAAAAAGAACAACTGAACCAACTGCAAGGATAGACACATAAACTCCTATTGGAAGGATGGGCATCAGGGGAGTGGGTTGGGGGAGAGATCGGGCAGTGTAAGATATGACAGAACAACAATAATCTATAAAGTATTGCGGGTTGGTGGGAAGGAGAGAGCAGGGGAAGAGGGAAAGGGATGGAAAACCTGATACTAGAGGCTCAAGGGAAAAGGTGGATGATTGGAGAACGATAATAGCAGCAGACATGTGAAGGTGCCTGGCACTGTATGTTTATGTATTGTGAAAAACGATGTATGAGCCCCCAGTAAAATGATTTAATTAAAAAAAAAGTTTTAAAAAAGAACAACTTTATTTCACAGATAAAGTTAAAGCTGATTCAATGATAAGTGAAATATTTAGCAACTAGAAAAATGGATTTAGGACTAGAGCAAGGAGACGTGCATGGAAGTCCACCCCCCCCCCCTTTTCAATCATTCATGTAGCTCCTTTTCTAACAGAACAGGGATCCCCTCTCATTTGGTCATCCATTCATTCAGGTCTTTATTGAGAATGATATACAAAACTTTCCCCATGAAGAGGAGGCTTTCGCCTCCTGTAAAGAGTTAGAGTCTTGGAAACCCACATGGGCAGTTCTCCCCTGCCAGTGGGATTGCTCTAAGCAGGAATCGACTTGGTGGCAGTGAGTTTGTCTGTTGTTGTTTTGGTGGGTAAAATATAGGTGTTCACAAAACATGGATTTGGTCTTCACGGGCGTCAGAGTCTGATAGGAAAGAGGGCAGAAGGGGGCAGGAGGCAGGGAAAGGTAAATCAATGCAATATTCCTATAGTTTTACACAAGGAGCATTATTTATGTGGATGTGGTCTTTGCAAAAATTACAGCAGTGGAATAGGTAGCACCATAATGATAGGCTCTTCCAGGCACTCTGTGTCTAAATAGCTGTGAGCAATGATTTACATGGGCCAAAAGAAGCTCCCCAGAAGAAGAAAAGTCAGAGCTGCATCTTGAGGGATGAGTTTGGCCGGCAAAAAAGAAGGTGAAGAGAGTGATTTGTGCCATAATATACTTATGAGGTCCCAAAGAACCAATTGTTTAAGAAATCTACTGCTTGGGGAAAAAAACCCCGCATTTCATGTATTTTCTATTTTAATCATTTTATGACTCTAACAGTCAGTTTACACATATAACTGGGTGTTGTCAAGTAAGTGCTGGACTGATTACCACAGACAGGCCTGGTGGCTCAACCCTGTAGCACCTCCACAGGAGAAAGTGAGACTGACTGTTCCGGCAAAGATGAGTCTTGGAAAGAATGTACAGTCACCATGAGTCGGAATCCTTGGATGGCGCTGCGTTCATTACAGTCATGCATTACCTAGTGATCCTAGGGTGTTAAATGCTACCTCATACAGTACTTGTCTAGGAAATAATTTGTTTCTGGTAAAACACGCTTGATAACTATTTTATATGAAGTGAGTTGCTTCTAGAAATGTTTTCTAGCTTCTAGTCCTGATATATCACTTTATAAGTTGAAGATCGGGAAAATCTGATCGCGTTGACGACAGTAAAAAACCCTTCAGACTGTATTCTCCTATCATCTACAAATGCAGCGTCACATGAAGAGAAATCAATGAGGTGTCTTTGCTCAATATCGAGAAAGAGGCCTCCCAATCTCCCACACTGCCAGCATCAAAGAAGCCTCAACACTTTCACATTCCACTTAAGTGTCCCGTTTTCTACTCACCTCCTAACAAATGACTTGCTCGCATATGTAAAGGACCACCTATGATTCTCTGAAAAAAGCCTCCCCAAAATTGTGTGCTCCTGCGTTGAGCAAGTGGTTTAGGACTGGCTGCTGCGTCTGGTGCTTCCAAACCCATCCACCCGTTTCATGGCAGAAAGGTCCACAGGATTGCTCTCACAATAAACTAAAAACCTCAACGTCATGTACTGGATGCTGGCTCGCAGTGACCCTCCAGGACAGGGTTGAACTGTTCCCGTGAATTTTTGAGATGGTAGCTCCTTACAGGAGAACAAAGAGCTGACTTTCTCCCACAGAGCTGCTGACCGTTTTGAACTGAAGGCCTCCTGGGAGCAGCCCAATGCATAACCATTGCTCTACCAGGGTTCCTCCGCGATAGATTACAGCCAAGAAAACTCTATGGAGCAGTTTGTAATACATGGGGTTGCCGTGACCAAGAACTGGCTCAACTGAAGCGAACAAAAACAAATCTCTGACTTTTTTACTTTGCTTTTAAAAGATTTCCCGCGTGTCTTTTCTAAAATCTGAATGGATTTAGCCTTATTTAAATCTTAAAAAAAAAAAAAGCACCTTGCTTGAATTTTGTAGTCCCAATAGACCATGTCTCTTGGTTTAAAAAAAATGTAGCTGTAAACTTCCATAAATTAATAGGGTATCCCCAAATTATTTCTGCTGTTTTAAAAACTGCTATGTCTACACTAATGGTGAATACCATATTTTCATTTTAAAGAGAGGCAAACTGTTTATAAAGTCTCTCCCAAGAACACGCTTGTCACTACATTTTTACAAACGTAGAAGATTTGAAGTTTCTTAAGGGCAGAAACTGAATCGTATTGATGTAACTCTAATTCCCAGGGTTATCAATGATGATCAGGGTCTAACTCTTTGACGAGCTTTTAAGGACTCAGAAAACCTCATTGCCTCGGGGTCAGTTTCGGCTCCTGTGGCCACTACCAGACAGAGCAGGAGAGCCCCTGCGGGTCTTGGCGTCTATACATAGTGACAGGGGAGAAACCTCTGGGCACTCGCTTTTCCAATAGCAGCCGATTATGTCACCAGGGCTTCTTTCTTCTAAGGACACTATTATCTCGATTAACTCTGATAACCGCAAAAACAAAGCAACCCCCAAACCCACACCTCGCGGTCATCGAGTCAGTTCTAACCCACAGCAGACTTTTAGGGCAGGGCAGAACTCACCGTGGGTATATGAGGCTGCATGTTGACCCCTCGCAGGAGTAGAAAGCGTCATCGTCCTCCCTTGGAGGCCCCTAGTGGTTCCACCTGCTGCCCCAAGCATCACCTTCGGGGACCAGAGCTCCTCAGGCTGCTAAAAGAGGGTTTCATATCCATGCGCATGCCCTAACTCTTATTTCACTAATCGTTTAAAGAAAAAAATTATCTAATAAAAACTGCTAATACAAGCTTGTATGTGATCCATAACTTGCTGACTCTTACTGTGGATGGTAGCTTCTGGAATTAATTACCGCCAGCCCGCCCTCCTATTAGTATTATCAATTATTGCATAGAAAAATTATTTGGGGGTCCTTTATATCTATAAGATATACTTATAATTCAAGCAATTAATTTAGCAAAATAAGTTGAGGCCCTGAACACATCTTTTCTGCCTCGACTTATATAGGAAGCAAATCAAAAGTGAACGTGTTTTCTCATCTCATTATCTGACGTATTCACTGAAGATTGGTTACTTTTTTAAGCATGAAATGCATTGAAAGCAGATGCGGTCATTTCCAAGTTACCTAATTTAATTACCAGAGAAATACACAATCTTGCATTTCTAAAATGCTTCACCACAGTATCATCAGCCTTTCAACCTGTGATGTCTTTACATCAAATGTCTTCACGACAATACCTTCCTCCGATGACATACATTAAAACTGAGTGAGTTAAAGTTTAGGATGAGGGTATCTGAAGAGTTTGTAATAGTTCTGAGGAAAAATTAGCAATCGTAAGGATTGCTACTGGATTTGGGTTGGGAAACACTGACCTGTCCAGAAAAAACTTTTCCCCCATAAATCTAAATACCATATAAACGCGAATACAAGCCGACTCTAATATCAACCAAGGCACCTAATTTTAACACAAAAACTGTGTAAAAATGTGCTGACTGGAGACACAGTACAGGAATAGTGCACAGTCTGTCTGGCCCCATCATGCTGGGGCGAGGCACCGAGGGCATGCAGCAGAGCAGTGGGGAGAGCAGAGTGATGAACTTCTGGGGAAAACCAAAAAGAAACTTTGGAGACAGAATGTGGCACCTCGTCAGACTCAACTGGAAAATGCTCATAAAGGCCAATAAACAGCCCTTGAGCTATTTATAGGCTTTTCCATTTTTGTCAGTGGCTTTCTTTTGGTATTATTATTTTGGCTTTGGCTTTGGCTGTCATTGTTTTCTTGGTTTGGACTTCCTTGGTCATTTTATTTGATTTTACCTGTTTTATTGCACTTATTAATGTAGCTGTATGTTTATCTAGATGAGACAGGATAAATAGTTCAGAGGTGAAAAGAGCAGGACTGATGGTTTAGGGGGGGGTATGGAAGAAGAGAAAGTAGGAGAAAAGAAAGGGTGGGGGGAACCAACCCTGGAACATGGGAAACAACAACTAAAACCAGTAGAAGGAAGGCTGTTGGATGTCTAGTGAGGCTTAATCAAGGGCAATGTAGCAGCAAGGAATTACTAAACCTGAATGAAGGCTAAACATGATGGTGGAGCAAGAGGAAAGTAAAAGAAAATAGAGGAAAGAACTGGAGGCAAAGGACATTTATGGAGGTCTAAATGCAGGCATGAACATATGTAAATATAAGCATATATAATGGGAGGGGAATAGAACGGTGTACTCATATCTATATGTTAAGAATTAAGGTTGCAGATGGACATTAGGCCTCAACTGAAGCACTCCCTTAACACAAGAACACTTTGTTTTAACAATCTGGCATTCTGTGATGCTCACCTACTCAAAATGATCACTGAGGACAAGATGGGTGCATAAGCAAATGTGAAGAAAGCTGAGGGTGCCTGGCTATCAAAAGATAAAGCATCTAGGGTCTTAAAGGACTAAAGATAAACAAGCAGCCATCTAGCTGAGAAGCAACAAAGCCCACATGGAAGAAGCACACCAGCTTGTGTGATCATGAGGTATCAATGAGATCAGGTATCAGGCATCTGAGACCCAGAATAAAACCATATTCAAGGTGAATTGGGAGGGCACAGAGTGGAGCCCAATGCTTATCTGTAGACAATTGGACATCCCCTCAGAGAGGGGTCACAGGGAAGAGATGAGTCAGTCAGGATGCGGTATAGCATTGATGAAACACACAACTTTCTTCTAGTTCATGGTGCTCCCTTCACCCCACTATCATGACCTCAATTCTACCTTATAAATCAGATTAGGTCAGAACATGTACACTACTATAGATAAGAGCCCGAAATATGGAGAATCCAGGAAAAATTAACCCCTCAGGGCCAACAAGAAGAGTAGAGATACCAGGAACATTAGGGGAGGGTTAGGGGAGAAAGGAGAATCAATCACAAGGATCAACTAGAACTCCCTCCCAGGGGATGAATAATGTAAAAGTGGGTGAGGGGCAGCAGAGGATGATGTAAGATATGGTAAAAATAATCTATAACTCATCAAGGGTTCGTGAGGCAGGACGGTGGTGGGGGAAAGAAATGGAGGAGGTGGTATCAGGGGCTCAAGTGGGAAGAGAATGCTTTGAAAATGATGATGGTGGCATACGTGCAGATGTGCTTGACATGTATGGATTTTGATTAGAGATTTTGATTAGAGATTAGAGAGTTCCCAATAAAAGTATTTACAACAAAAATTATGCTGAAAAACCCAAGCTTATACATGCATATATGTGGTATGTACTTCTGATTTCAAACTCACACCAAGAATTGATAGTATGAAAGTGGAAACATATCTCATTATGATCTTGAAATTTTTAAAAATTCTTATGTTTTGAATAAAACTTTCAGTTCAACTTTATTTCAGCTTTGTTTGAAGATAAAAATGAATACTGACCCTGACACCAGTTCAAATGAAAGATACAAATGGGGACTACTCCTTCTCTTCCATTGCTAGCCCTGGACACCGTGCCCTGCTCTCTGGAGCTCCTTCCTTCAGACCCTCTCTTTCCATCCACCCAACCCTTGACCTTGCTAAAAGGTTTGTCTTCCTAGACTAATTTTTTTTTGTTTTTTTAACCAAATCAGTTTCTTGAGGAAAACAACAAACAAATTCTCCATGAGCTGGGAGGACAAATCCTACTTTACTGATGCTAGAAATCAGAGGTTCCACCCAAGCAAGCTTCTGTGGCCATGCTCCCCTTTTCAAACACTGACAGCTTTAATTACACCTGGGGCAGGGGGTGGGGGGGAGGAAGGAGACACAACTCTATTCCCTGAAAGAGCCCCGATGGTGTAGTGGTTCCCCTTGGGGCTGTCAGGTCAGCAGTTTGAAAATCACCAGTCTTTTCTTGGGAGAAGGACAAGGCTGTCTACTCCCCGAGAGAGTTAGTCTTGGAAATCCACTGAGGCAGTTCTATCCTGTCCTCCAGGGTTGCTAGGCGCACCAAGGATCATGATGGCAATGAGTGAGTGACTCTGTACTGAAGTGCTGAAAATGGCTAACATTCTGGGCTAAAGAAATATGTTTGGGGTTGGCACCTCCTTGGAGGCATGCAATGTAAGCTACCGACCTTTTGGTCAGATGTACAGTGCTGGACTGTTGTGCCCTCAGCACGCCTTCGTTCTAATTGAGAACATCTAGAAAGAAGCCCTGGGAGGGGCACTGGTGGAGTCATGATGACAAGTTAGCCTGCTAGCCACAAAGTCAGCAGTTCAAAACCACCAGCCCCTCTGTAGGAGAAGGAATAGGCTTTCTATTCCTCTAAGAATTCATAATCTCTGAAACCCACAGGGCAGCTCTCCCCTGGACCCCAGGGCTCCTAGGAGCCAGACTGATTTGATGGGCATGAGCCCATTTTTTCGAAGGGCCTTGGAGGCAGTTAGGGGAGTGAGCCTTGGACTGCGAACTGCAAGGTTGGCTATTGCAGCCCACCTTCCACTAGATGAGGGAGAGACAAGGCTCTCAGACTCCAGTAAGAGTTACAGCCTTGGGAAGCCTGGAGAGGGTCGTGATGAGCCAGCACTGACTGGATGACAGTGGGCTGAATCAAATGGATTCTTCTCCCTCCACTTCCAGTTCAAGGTCGCATCATCTCTCATTTCTTTATTGGAAAATAGCCCTAATTAGTCATTCCATCTTCAATTTAAATATTTACAAACACATCCTCAACAAGTTCCAATGATCCATTAAAAAAGCAATTTAGTCCACATCAGTGCTTTGCTTAAACACCTTTCCGTGACTTTGCAGTTACGTGCAACCTTTTTCCCTTGACCTAAAGGTACTAATACCTCTCCACTTCAATCTCTTGCTCTTTCTGTTCCTCATTGAATCGTGTGTGCCAACCTAAACTTTCCAGGTACCTCTGACCCCCACAAATTTTCAGAGTGGGGTGTCTGACCTTCCCTTTTCCTCCTGTTCACTTTACCTGGGTATTTCCTACTTAGATGGAAGGTATCTTCCAGGGAAGTAGGTGTCCTTTCTTGCATATTCCATAGTCTCTGGAGTCTGTCTACCACACAGCATCAAAAATTATGCTATACTTATGCTCATTCACTGTTAAATATTTAGTGAACACAAGTTTTAATGATGTGTACTAGAATTTCAATAAGTAGTTTCTGTGAGTAAATATATCCCATTCAAATTTGGAGGACCACAACACCTCTGTTTTTTTTTATTTGTATTTATTTTCTTTTACTCTCATGACCCTACCCGAAACAGTCTTCTATAGATAATACCAGCTCAAAATTTTTGGTGTGACTGGTATTTAATGTATGTTTTTGATTTTTAAAATGTGTTCAAGGGGAACTGATTATAAAGATCTACATATAACCTCTTCCCTGGGATGTGGGCAACGGGGAAGTGGGTGAAGGGAGACATCATTGTACGATGTAAGATATGACAAAATAATAATCATTTATAAATTATCAAGAGTTCATGGGGGACTGGGGAGAAGGGAGGGAGGGGAAAATTGAGGAATTGATACCAAGGGCTTAAGTAGAAAGCAAATGTTTTGAGAATGAGGGCAACTAATATACAAATGTGCATGACATACAATGGATGTCTGTATGGATTGTGATAATGAGTTGTATGAGCCCCCAATAAAGGGATTTTTAAAAAATCCGAACAACTACTGATTTTACAAAAAGAGAATAACTAAATACAGAGACTGAGAGAAAATGAATCGATTTAAAGATATATAGAGGCCCTAGGTGGTGCGTAGAATTTACGCTCAGGGCCGCTTATTGAAAAGCTGGAGGTGAGCCCAACCAGAGGTGCCTCAGAAGAAAGGCCTGGCAATCTACTCCCCAGAACCCAGCCACTGAAAACTCGACGAAGCACAGTTCTACGGTGGTAACAGGCGAGGATGCCATGCGTCAGAGTCCACTCAAAGCTAGCTGGTGATAGAGCTGGGTTATGGTCATGCAGACGGCGCTACGGGTTTGTCATCAAAGTGAGGGCATGATCAAGAAGCACTTCTGGTTTAGATGAAGGCTGTGGGGACATTGGGAATGCAAGCTCTATCCTTTGACCTTATCACAAACTGGTGTGGTCCATTTGCAAAGTGAATGCTCACCTCTCCTTCATTAAGTCTGAAAAAGTGTTGCTTGTATTTGGAAATAAATACAAGTATGTTATTTCTATAGTTTAAAAAATGTGTTCAAGAATAAAACAGTATTGTTTAGAAACCACCATCAATATCTTGAGCGTTTAGATGACTACACTGTGTAAGCTATGCCCAAGGTTATCCATATATTAACTGTTCATAAACTTGGGTCAACGATTTGTTCAACGTTTCTCTGAAACAGAAATGTTGGAGGCGTCAGGTGCGCACTTTACAGAGGAGTTGTGATCCACAGAGTTTATCACAAATGTAGGACATGGAAGCATTCTGTTGACTTGAGGGGGAAAAAAGAATACTCTCCATATTGATATTTGTTGTGGCGAGCAATGTGGTGTCGGGGGTCACTGAAAGCTGTGTGCAGGCTCTAGATACCGTGTCTGAATTGCCTCTAAAGCTTGCTGTAGATTTTACCCCACCAAGTTCCTAACGAAAACTGAGGCAGTCCAGATGACAAGCAGAGAGATGATGGCTCTCATATCTGAAACCAAAGAAGGGATTTATAGCAGAAACTCCTGAAGGCCAAAGAAAATGATAGCCATCTCAATAAAATAATGAGTCAGGGTTAAGCACAGGCAAAGTACCTAAGAGCAAACTGAAAGATAAATAGGTATGAAAAGATTTTTCCATCATGAGTTTCTAGGCCCACACAAATGAAAAGCACTCAGAGGTCTCTCTCTCTCTCTCTCTCTCTCTCTCTTTCTCCTGTTACTAGCATATTACAAAATAGGAAGTTGTATGGCTTTGGTGGCAGGGGCGCTGGGAGACAGAGGCATTAGTGCACTGCGGGTGGGCAGTCTGGTGAAGGAGCTGGCAGTGCTTGGGAAAATTAATTAAACACACAGGAACAACTCAATAAATCTATTTTGGGGTCTCTATAGATATAGAGAAGAAATGAAAATAAATTCTCACCCAGGCTCATAAGGAGAGCTATGTGAGGACATTCGTCTCAGTGTTATTTGTGGAGGCAGGAGCTGGAGTCTATCTGGATGTCCAGCATTGGAAGAACAGAGAGGGAAAACGTGGTAAATGCATCCCAGGCAGCAATTAGAAATATAGGACTCAATGTCTCTACACAGGTGTCGGAAAACCACAATGCTCAATGAGGAAAGTAAAAAGAGACTGCAAATTAAACGTGCACACATAAAGACATATATGACTATATAAAACACTGATGCACATTTTGCAACAACAACAACAACAACACACACAGAGACAGAAGGAGCACATTAAACATGTAAGAGTAACCATTCTAACAGTTGGGGAAGGAGAACCGGCTTATAGGGGAGTGAAGACAGAGAAAGAGAGAGAGAGAGAGAAAGATCAACTCAAGCACAGCCCTCCTTTGCTTCTCTAAGTGTTGCACAGACACCCACCAGGCTCTGCGTGAATGAATCTTCAACAAGGTTCTCAGCCAGATGAGGGTGGGACCAGGTGTGTATCTTGTCTGGGGGGGGGGGGGGGGCGCGTGTTCAGCATTTGATACAATGCTTGCACACAGCAGGTACTCAAGAAATATTTCTTGAAGAAATGAATGAATGCATGTTAGGCTGTTCCATCTTAAAAACAAAAATCCCAAAGGTGAACTTGTGATCTCAAAAAAGCAATTTCACATCGATCTTTTTCAGCACAAATGTCTTGGTTTCGCTCTTTCAGAGAGATAGGATCTTACAAGGTAGCAGTGTTTTCAGTGTGTCTCCTGTTTTTGTAAGAGATAATACATCTTTAGGGAGGAAACAAGTTTTTGCTCTTTTATTTCTGTTTTATATCATAAAAAAGGAGATGCTGCTGTTCAGAGAGTGAGAAAAGTTTTCCTCTTATAAAATTTAAAATGTGCACATCGCAATTTTGCTCTAAAAGTAGGATTTCATGGGGACAGTGAGATTTCATAATCACAATGCCATCAGCAAATATTTCTTCAAAGGCTGTCAGGCCTCCTTACACAATAGTTCTGAGCAGTTTGGGGTTGAAGGTATTTATTCTGGAAATAAAAGCAAAGCACTTTACCCATACAGTTCATGAAGCTTGTACTTTCAAAGCATGTCACTGGTACTCTGTAATGTAGCAGCAGAGAGATACATTGTCTTGAACAAGTGGCCCTGTTTTCTTAAACCCTGAATCTATAGACACTTGTTTTCCAGTGGTTCTTTGATCCCAGTTCCTTAGTGTCCATCCACTGCTGGCGGGAATTGAAAGAACTTACTGATGACATCAGACGTCAACACGGCAATCTTTTCACCTATTTCAGCACACAGCCTCTCTTTACAGTAAAACCACAATTCTTTTTGACTCATACATATTCTTGTGAACACTTACATCGTGAAAAATGGACATACAGCCAGGTTTTCTGGGAATAAATAATGTCCTAAAAATAATTGTTCTTCATGAGAAATGAGTTTATTTTCCCAGACATGGTGGAGACAGCCACTACCAACAGGAGGGCCAGAGGAGACAACGAACATATTCCTAAGTGGTTGTACTCAGTCATTAAGTGAAAAATACTGAATTGGATTCTGAGAATCTAATCTTGAGGAATTTTTACCTACAGATTGCTCTCGATTTAAAAAAATGAGACAAGTCAACTCTCCTTAGTCATTTCATACACACAGACACACATATGTCCTCCCTTTCTAAACAGACCACCCGAAGTCCCACTAAGGAAGCAAAGCTGCCCCTGACAAATGTGCCACACAAGCTGATCTTCCTGTAAGTTTCAGATGAACCCCTAGGAGGCATCAGACCTATGGAGCAGAAGTGCCAAGCTTCATTCACTCCTATCAAGATATGTGGCTCTGGCGTCTGTGCGCCCCCTAGTCCCCACAGTCTACCCAGGTCTATCAGCTGTTTTCTGGCCTCCTCAACTGACACTTCCAAAATCCTTTTTCACAGGATGGTATTTTACGCCTAACCGTTTATCTGCCCAAATTCCCTTTTTGGATGAAGGCTTCCAAACTTAAAAATACACCATGGATTGCTTATAATGTTGACAGAGAAAACCAAATTTTCAAGTAGGCACAGATCTACATAAAAATGGCTGCTTTCCTAGCCCAGATCTGGATGTAGCAATAGAAGGAAAGACGTCGGAGCGTTGAAGTATTTCCACTTCATCTACAGATTTATTTTCTACTTCATCATGGCAGGGATGTTTCCCTAGGAGCAGGAGGCTGTTTTCCTGCCACAGCACTCCATTCCCCGAGTGTCATTCCCAAGCGAATACCGTGCCGATGATCATCATTATCCTGTTAATATCATAAGCACTGAATTGAAATTTTTACAGGGAAGAGGAACTGATCCACACGGCACACTTCTGGACTATGTCTCCATTGAATGATTCTGGAAATTATATTTCTGTGAAGAGTTTGTCTTGTGAAATTCATATAGGAAGATACAAACGTCATGTACATTGTACACCACCCTTTCCCCAAAGGCAATCACCCATTTGACTTACTCTAAAACAGCACTTCTCAACCTGTGGGTCATGACCCCTTTCACGAGGGTCGCCTAACACTATCAGAAAACACATACTTCCAATGGTCTTAGGAACTGAGACACTGCTCCTCTGTCTCCCGGTGGGCCCATCCACATGCAGATACGCTCACATACAAGTATCCAGCATGAAGACTGTTACCTATGCTACACCATGCTTTTTTAAGAAAGAATCTCATTTACTTATAATTAGAAATAAATATTTCACAACATATAATTACATACTGCTTTGTGATTACGCACTATGCTCTAATTATGTTCAATTTGTAACAATGAAAATACATCCTGCATAGCATATATCTACATTGTGATTCATTACTGGCAAAATTACAGTTATGAAGAATCAGTGAAAATAATTTTCTGGTTGGGGGTCACTATCACCCGAGGAACTGCATGAAAGGGTCATGGCGGCATGAGGAAGGTTGAGAACCACTGCTCTAGGAGAACTCACTACCACCGAGTCAATGTTGACTCACAGCTGCGCCCCACCCTACTCCCCACCCCCCCCACCCCCGCCATTCGGTTCACGTTTACAGGGGAACTGCAGATGACGTGGTTTACAAGTGTTACCACTGCACCCCCAGGACTATCTGAACCATGTAACTTAAGACTGAAACAAAGGCTTTATTCCTTATCTCTATCCATCAAAATGACTTCTTCCTATCCTTTTTCTCTCTTTCCTGTGTGGAGATGGACTCTGCCCTCTATTTGTCTACAGAACATGTCCTGCTCTCAACACTAACCTTTGTTTAGCGGGTTATGTGTTGGGCTGCTAACCTCAAAGACGGCAGTTCAAAACCACCAGCTCCTCCACAAGATAAAGAGATGGCTTTCTCCTCCTGAAGTGTCCTCAGAAATGCGATTCTCAGGGGCGATTCTGCCATGTCCTATCGGGTCGCTATAAGTCAGAATTAACTCCATGGCAGTGAGTTTTTGTGTTGTTTTGTTTGAGTTCGGTTCTTTCAGAAATTCAGCTTCTCCCTGGAATCATGGTTGGAAGCATGGCTTTTCTAGGCAACAGGGGTGACTTTACATCTCAAACACAAGGCTTGAGAGAGATGAATACCAAAGGTTATCCAGTATAAATAAAGAAGTGAACCCGGCTTCCAGTGAGGGGGTCCTTCTGGACTGCTGCCCAGGTTTATGAGTGGAGGAAGTCTACCACTACTGGCTATCTCCTGAAGCTATAGCTGTGAGAAGGCATTGACAAAGAGAGCTTGGCTTTTAAGAGTCCTATGGAGTTCTGAGAGGTGTGTATATTTTCCAGCTCTACAGACAAAAACCAAATCTGAAAAAACAAACAACTCCCAGCCGTAGAGTTGATTCTGACTCTCAGCGACCCCACAGGCCAGGGTAGAAGTGCCCCTGTGGGTTTCCAGGACTGTCTCTATGGCAACAGGAATAGGCGTCACGAGTTCTCTTTTAACCTCTTCTGCACTCCACCTCAGCAACCCTACAACTTAAAACTTCTGAGAGGAGCCCACTGCTGTCAAGTCAATTCCACTCAGTGATGGTATATAAGGTTTCTGAGGCTGTCGATCTTTATGGAGACACCTAGCCTACACTTTCTCTGTTGGAGCTGCTAGTGGGTTTGAACGGCTGACCTTATAGATAGCCGTCTAATGCTTATCTGACAATGCCACCAGAGAGCTCTCTCAGAGAGCAAAGAATAGTAGAAATAACCTCAAGGGGATACTGAAGGAGAAAACACTGATTTTTTATTGAACTTTAAATGCTGATTATACCATTTAGAGTTTTCAAAATATATATTTTAAAATTCTCTTATATTTCTATAGCCAAAGGACCCCTTTAAGTAGAATGCCTACTCTCTCCATTGCTGCATCTTGTCAGGATTTGGGGCTATTGATGCCCTGGATTCAAGCAAATGAAAAACAGATGGATGGCCTTTGGCCCTTTAATAACAAAACTCTGTTATTATGTGGGCATACTGAGTAGTTTTTCATGGTAATCGGAAAATAAATGAAGACTTAAAATGACAACTTTGAAAAGTTACAGAAATATAGGATAGTTAAACTTTGATATATAACCCACTATTTCCAGGAAGGGAAAACAAACATTTGAATAAATTCTTTTTTCATTATTATGGAAATGCAATTAATTACTAGTTGAAGCCAGATTGTATCCTTTATTCTCTGGGTTATTGAGTTGAAATTAGGTTCCTGGTGTGAAATGTAAATGTAACTGTAGAAATTTAAACAGATTTTCATTTAATCATATGCATAAAAAAGATATTATCAAGGAAATTATGTTTCACACCAAACCACGACTTACACTGGAAACATTTTATAACGTCCAAATCAGACTGATGCTAGCTGGTACTATGGGTGCATCCAAAACAATAGAAATCAAATTTTTAAAAAAGGGTCCCGTGGTGCCAGTGGTGAGATTGGAGTTGCTGGATGGCTGGAGGGAAGGTGGGGTAGAGAGAGGGAAACAACTACAAGGATATACACATAACCTCCTATCTGGAGGACAGACATCAGAGAAGTGGGCGAGGGGAGAAGACAGGCAGTATAAGATATGACATAACAATAATAATTTATAAAGTATTGAGGGTTAGTGGGGGGGGGGAGCAAGGAAGGAGCGGAATGGATGAGAAGCTGATAGCAAGGGCTCTAGTGGAAAAGCAGATATTTGGAGAATGATGATGGCAGTAGGCATGTGAAGGTGCTTTGCACAGTATATGTATTTATGTATTGTGAAAAGCAATGTGTAAGGGTCCCCCAATAAAATGATTTTTTAAAAAGGCCCACAGACCATGAGTTTTGCTAACATTTGACTTCTTACCATGGTATCTACATCTACTCCATTCCCGGCCATAGGCTGACCCTGACTCACTGCGAGCCTGTAGGGCCAGGGAACGCACGCTGCCCCAGTGGGTTGTCGACATGGTCACTCTTTTTTTTTGTTTTGCTTTTGTTTTTTTGTTTTTTGGGTATCACTGCCAAAAAACGCTGGTGGGAGTGGGAGGCCCTGCCTTGCTCCTGGAGAGCTGCTGCTGGATTTGAACAGCCAAGCCAGTGGGCCACAATCCTGCACTCAACCACCAGGCTGACCACTCTTGATAGGAGCCGAGAGCTTCACCTTTCTTCTGCAGAGCGGTTGGGGGTTTCACAGCTGACCTTGTAACCATAACCAGGGCTCCTTATGCATTCGAAAGGCTTTCTAAACACAGCACTTTTGAAAGGCAGCAGGAACTCTCCATTGGCTTGTTCTTTCTTACTTTCACAGATCATTCCTTGATGTACCAGGAATTTCTAGCACCTTGTATTATCTCCGATTTTTTTTCACTGCTTTATCATGTGACATGATCTTTAAAAAGATGAAAATTGTTCGTAAGTGCTGAAAATGTCTTTTTTTCCATTTGGAAACAGGTTCCAGCCTTGATATTAAAAGGTATTGTTAAGAATTTGACTTTTTAGTCTGATAAGCAAAAAAACTAACCTCACTGCCATCAAGTCCATGCCTGATGCACAGTGACTCTAAGCTCAACAGCCAACAACAACTTTTACCTTGATACTCTGAAGGGAGTGTACGTAAGACAATCTTTGATGCTACCCAATAAACCCCTGTCTTTGATACCATGAGATATGTAATGTAGTTAAAATTATATTATTTTATCTCTAGTAGTTTTCGCTTCAATTGGTTGACAACCCATGCAGTTGAGTTAGAAGCTTTAAGGGTAATCGTAGTTTATAGAGAAGATGAAGGCTTGGTCTGAAGAAACAGAACTGAATTACAGTAGAACAGAGTCTACCCTAAGGCTATATTTCATATCATGGAACTCTTAGACTGTCTCTGGCCGCCAGAAAAGTATTAAATAAATCACATAATATACATTTTCTACATAATCAGGTAGAGCACAAGTTAGGCATAGAGAACAAATTTTGGATACCTTCTATGCTTTCATAATTATGACATATCATGCTCAGACCAAAATAGAAGATATATTGGCACCTATGAAAGGAACAAGTGTTTTCTCCTTTCAGATCACCATAATCTATTGGCCTGCTATGGAGTGTTCCAGAAAGGTTTACCATAAGGGACACTGCTTTCACAGTAGAGTTTAAAAGACATCTATACCTGCCAAATTTAGCCTGGTTTGTGTCTTCCGACCTTTTCACCCACTCCTGACACTTTACCCTCAGCATGAACAGCAATCTTTCTTTTATAAATCAGTGACAAGTCTATAAAATTTCCCCTGTTGCTGCCCTTAGTCACTGATGTTTTCCTACAAATAAGCAATCTTAGAGAATTAGGGACCTTTGGAAATGATCCTAAGATTTACACCACACTTCCATCCTCACGACATATTTTGTTTCATTTATAAAGTAGACACTGCTTTAACTAGACCCAGCCATATGTGGATACCCACTGTCTCTTTACTCCACCGACTCCCTTCTCTATAATGCACCCCCTCTTCTCCCTATTACATCTCACAGGTCACTTGTTACTCTCAAGCTAACCCCAAATGGTGTCTCTATGCTTCCACAAAACACTGTAGCAATGGTAGAACAAGCCCAAAGAAGAACATCATAGAACCCCTCAGTCAATTTGGTTAATGAAAAACAGAACTTAAAGCCACTACGAGTTTTTTCTTCTTTGTCTATATTTATGGTAGATAACATCTATGGAACATTGTATTAAATTCCTTAAGAATGTAAGATCTCATTTAATAACATTTAACAGAAATTTAATGTAATATGGCAATATATAAAATATAGTATCAATAGACCACTCACTAGGAAAAGAGATGGTTATATACTTTTGGAATGCTTAAAAGCTTTCTCATCCTCCCCATTCCAAATAAACAAACCAACCTAATAGCATGCAACAATGAGAAGGCACTTACAATTCTCTTTATAGAATACATTTGGTATCTGCAATGGAAATATAAAATGCATAAAAATCACATGAATCTAACTTACATTCTATTCAAGGTGCAGACTAAATTTACCTTAAATGGGCCAGTCACTTTTCTTTTATTAGTTTTTACTTTTTAAAGGATAGAGAAAAAAGAAAAGATTCTAATAGTCTAGTACTTATTTTAAGTTTACTAACTTATGATTGGTGTACAACAAATGCTAAAATTAACTTTATTCACGGAAAATGTAGCAGTCCGTTTGCATGGGCCAAATCATTTTTATTAGCCCAAAGATAGTCTTTGGTTTTGTTTTTTTTTTAAGATAGTCTTATATTGCTTATCTTGGTCTGACAATTTTTCAATGTTTAATATGAAGAATTATCTCATTGAATGAAAGCCTTGATTTTAAATGTGAGATGTTAAACTGATTAATCTTACATTGCTGAGCTTCGGCAAGCTAAGTTTGGTTAAGGATATGTTTGATAAGACTACCTTATCCTCAGTATAGCATATATTTTTCAAAAGCTACTAGAACCCTTCTGCTTGGCATGACTGAACTATGGAATGATCTCTGTATTAAATGCCAATTAATAATAAAGAGGAAGTGAGAATGGTGAGACCGGGTCTCACGTACTTTGGACATGCAATCAGGAGAGTCAGCCCTGGAACAGAAGGGCATGCATGGAAAAGTAGAGTGTCAGGTCCCCCCACCACCCAAAGAAATAAAGTCCATTACTGAAATGGATTGACCCCGTGGCTACAACCCCGGGCTCGGTCCAGCCAGTGTGAGGCAGGCACAGGGCCAGAGCGGGTTCCGATCCGCCATGGCTCCTTTCCCACTGTGAGTCGGACCGACTGGATGGTATGTCACCAAAACCATCGTTTTCACATTAGAAAATACGATGGAAAGTTCTTGCTACATTGAGATATTTTCCCATCAAGATAAAAAAGCACACATTTAAGCACAGTGTACTCCAAATCATGTAAAATATTTCGTGAAAAATATCCTAAGTGAGTCTGGCGGAAAAGCCCAGCAGTTAAAGTTAAAAGAAAATGAAATCTTACAACCTCCTCATTATATGGAACCTTGAGGTAGGTGCGTATCAATTTTAAATTCAATACAGTGAAGCATACACTTTAAAAGGGGAATAAAATGTGCGTAAAGGGTAAACAAAAAAAAGGGTAAACAAATATTTCTTTAGAAGAAAAGGCTTATAAATATAGAGCTATACAAAGCAGTTGAGAAATGTTGCCTGCAGATTAATGCAAAAACTAAAAATATTTTTCAAGTGTCATTTGGTACATTCAGCAATAATGTTGTTAATTTCCTACAATCCTAAGCGATACCTTTCTCTTCTTATAGTTCAAAGAGAGTATTAATACAATTTTTGAAAATCTAATTGGTTTTAGGGGACAAATTGTTTTGTGGGAATTAGGATAACACTTTTGGTTTTTTCTGTTACTTCTGTACAAAATCTTTCCCTCCCCAAAAGTAAAGACGAGCATGATTACAATGGAGAAGTAGAGCCCCCTCCACCAATAAAATGATCTTTCAATTAAAAAATCAAGGGCTGAGCCCCGGTGGCATAGTGATTGTGCGCGGGACTACGGCCCACTGGGACGGAGGTTCAATTCCATGGGAGAGCAGTGATGCCCCCTCCCAAAAAAAAAAAAATCAAAACAAAAAGAAGTCGAGTTGGGCTAAGCTTGGGAAATACAACTTGAAATAACACGAGAACTAGCAGTTCAGACTCAGCCTGCTGGGGTGAAGCATTTTGGGGTCACGTCCTTAATTGTAAAAAGGCTAACTACTTATATGACCCTCAAAAGATAACATACAATATCTGTGGGTCTCTATGACTCAGAGAAATATTCCTATCTATTTATTCTAACTCTGGGTTTGCTTCAACACACAGGCTTCAATTTAAATGTGAGGATGCTCAGAGGATTGCCAAGGTTGTCTAAGGAATATTAATTCTATTATACGCTCCCAAATGAGTCAGGGAAAAGTCACCAATTTCTTCTGTTAAAAATTCACAAAGAACATACATATAACAAAAGACTTTATAAAGACTTAAATGGAAAGAAAACCCAGTTTAAAAATGTTGTACCCACTTTTTCTGAACTTTTTTTGTTTATGGAGCTCCTATTGGAATCCATTAGCCTAGTTCTTCTGTGCAATATACTTCAGAAAACGTTGCTTCAGGTAAAAAAAATATTCCATTTTCTATGATGCCTGATGCTGTCTATTTTAAAATCAGTAACATATTTAAATAAGAGAGTAGTTCAGAAAGCTAAAGGCATAGAAGTCCTTCGTCCATATCATCTCTGATTGCTGCTGCCCTGCTGCCTGTGGCTTTGTTCCCACATTAAAAACATTTACTTTCTCATATCTTTGAAAACTACGGATAGCTGGAAATAGATTTCAGATCGCAAGAGACTAATGTCACATCAATGGAAGAAAGAGCACAATGACCTTACAGAACAATGAATCATTGAGCAAGGTTCAGTCTTCAAAGAAAGGCTGAAGTACAAATGAGAATTGAATGTTGCTTTCTTATTTGACAACAGCATTTGTATCATGTAGATTGAGGGTTGGAAGGAAAACTATTAACTCTCTCCCTCCTTTTTTTTTTTAAATCAGAGAGTTCAGTTGATCCATTCTTTTAGAGGAACATGAAATGAAAGACTACCATTATTGAACATCTCCCAGGTCACTGTTCCAACTCATCTGTGACAGACGTGAGTACATGCATCTTGAAAGGATTTCTTTGGGGAGAAAATATTACATTTAAAAGATCTCCTGGCAGGAGTGGCGTAGTGGTTGCGTGCGGGACTGCAGCCCACTGGGATGGGGGTTCAATTCCAGCAGTGGCTTCATAGGATCAAAGGCTGGGCCTCCTACTCCCACCACCAGAGGGCAGTGATGCCCCCTTCAAAAAAAATCTCCTGGTTTATAAGGACATATAAAGGGAAAAGTGGTTATTCATGAGAACAAAGTATAACAATGCTTTGGATCCAGTAAGGTCACCTGACATAAGATTTTAAAATTGTTGAAGTCAACAGGAACTAGACACCAGAATATCTAAAAATGAAATTAACTTATAGCCAAGAGAGATGTGATGAAAACCATAAAATGCTATAGGAAGCACAAAAGAAAGCCTGGATCAATGGAGAAACATACCATGTTTCAGACTAAATTAGTCAATATTATCAAGATTTCAATTCCCCCCAGATTAATCCTAAACTAAATGCAATGCTATTTTTCCAGTTTGTAAAGAGAAAAAAAAATGATATGATAGTCCAGGAAACTTAGAAGAAGAATGAAGGTAGTCTTGTCCTCCCAGTTAGCAAAATGAATGATATAGTAGTAGAAACCATTAAAATTAGTATAAACATGCAGCCCTCTAGCTCAAAAGCAACAAAGCCCACATGGAAGAAGGACACCATGAGGTGTCGAAGGGATCAAAGAACTAAAAATTTTATCATTATATATGAGGGGGAGTACACACTGGGGATCCAAAGCCCACCTGTAGGTGAAGCGACCCACGAGCCAGTCAGGGTGCAATGTAGCAAAGATGAAACATACAACTTTTCTCTAGTTCTTAAATGCTCCCCGCCTCCACTATCATGATCCCAATTCTATCTTACTAATCTGGCTAGATGAGAGGATGTGCACTGGTACTGATAGGAACCGGAAACATGGGGAATCCAGAACAGATGATCACGTTAGGACCCATGCTGAGACATCAGAAGGGTAGAGGGAAGGTGGGGGAAAAAAGGGGAACTGATTATAAGGATCTACATATGGTCTCCTCCCTGGGGTACAGACAACATGGAAGGGGGTGAAGGGAAACATTGGATGATGAAATTATCAAGGGTTCATGGGAAGGGGGGAGTGGGGAGGAAAGGAAACTATGGGAAACTGATACCAGGGACTTAAGTGGAAAGAAATGTTTTGGGAATGATGATGGCAAAAAGTGTACAAATGTGCTGTGCATACAATGGATGGATGGATGGATTGTGATGGGCGCTGTATGAGCTCCCAATAAAATGATTTAAAAAATAGTGTGGCAATGAATTTCTAAAATCACTGAAAAGTATCAGTAATTAAAAAAATACTAACAGCAGAAATATGGCATATAGCATAAGGAGTTAAGTCATTGGGCTTTTAATAGCACAGTTCATCAGCTGTTTCATGGACAAAAGATAAGGTTGTGAGCTCCAAACAAGATCTAGGGTTTTGAAAACTCCAGAGAATATCATTATGAATCAAAATGGATACAATGACAACAGTTTTCTTCTTTAAATACAGTATTCTAAAGATTGTACCTTGAACTATAGATAAAATTGAGATTCTTCAATGTACAACTAACCTGCCATTAAAAAAATTAGATTTCTTTTTGTGAGCATGTACAAAATAAATTCAGATGTATTAAAACTCTAAATTTATAAAAGGTCAAATGTGTATATATAAAATATATACTAATAGATATGTATTCTTTAGCATTGAAGTAGAAAAGACTGCTAAATATGGCATATTACCAGAAAACTGTGCAAAGAGTATGAACAGGTAATTAACTGATAAGAAAAATGGGTGAGAGAAAAGCATGGTGAAGATTAAATTAGCACATGAGAATAAAATCGCCACGAATCGTGAACCTCACGGGTAAAGGAAAATAAATTAGCATCGACAAGAACAGGTAAAGATGAACATCCTCATTTCTTCTCTTGGCAACAGAATAGTCTTTTTAAAAGTGCAATTTGAAAAATTGAAAATAAGCATGGCCTTTGACCTAATTTATTAACGTCTAGAAATTATCCTAAAGCAGCGTAAGTGCATAGTTCAGCATAAAGATGCGCACTGTGGCCCTGCATAGAAAAAGCCTGAATGACGTTCCATTGGGCACTACCTGAAACAGATGCAATGAAAATTATGCCACATGTCCCTGCAGTTTCCCAAACTGTATGGACTAGAAAGCTTCATCTCTCTCCCGTGTTGCTGCTGCTGGTTTCCAATGACTACCCTGGAGGTTAGCTTCCCAATGCGTCACCAGGGCTCCTGGCGGAACACGTTGATGATCTTTTAAGAGAAATGAACATCCAATCAATCATGTGAGGTTTCTGCTTCAGATATAAGTTCAAAAGTATATCTGTAACTTCCATATTGTTGTTACTAAGTCTTGTCGAGTCGATTCTGACTCATAGTGACCCTATGTACCACGAAATGCCCATGACAAGTGTGCTGCTGTAATGCCGGAAGGTTTGTCACAGGTGTTTCAAATACTAACAAGTCACCCAAAGTGAACAGGTTTCCCAGAGCTTCTAGACGAACAACAAGCTAAGTCTCACCTCGCTCCTCTGGAGTGGCTGGTGGGTTGGGATTGCTAACCCCGTGGTTAGTAGCCAAGGACACAGTCTACTATGCCAGCAAAGCGTGAGTTATGGTGTTGATGGAGAATATTGATTTGTCAGAAAAACAAACAAATCTGTTTCGGAAGATGTGCAGCCAGAATGCTCTTTAGAAGTGAGGATTTTTAGAGTACGTCTCATGTACTTAGGACACGTTATCAGGAGAGGCCAGTCTTTGGAAGAGGACACCATAGTAGGTAGGGGGGCCATGAGGAGACCCTCAGGAGGGTTGACTGAGACCGTGTGTACAGGAATGGCCTCAAAGAGAACTTGGAGTGTGAGGATAGCGCCAACCCAGGCACTGTCTAGCGCTTTTGTGCTCCGGATTGCTATTAGGTAGAACTGACTTGAAAGTGCCTAAAAACAGCAAGGTATGAACTGGACCCTTAGGGCTAATGCTTTTTGAATTAACATTATATATCTTCTTTTCCTTATTAGGAAAAGGCAAAGTATTTTGCCTCTCCACAGCTATGAACATGCTACTACTGCTTCAACAGAAATCGTTAGTATAATTTCACAATGAGAAGAAAATAAAGGAACCAACAGTTTAAAAATTGCCAGGATAAAAATTTGGGAGAATGAAATTGTGCTTTTTTGATTGGAAGCCAGGCCAACACTGTACAGAGAGAGACTAGGGAGTTTGGTTGTAGAAGAGATGGTAGTGGTGGATTGTCAAGATGATAATCCAGCCTAGATTACTCCTGGTTAAGCACACTATCACAACCAGAGACAAATGCTTAGGGAATGCATTCATTATCTTAGGGCTTTGGGTGAGAGTGGATGGTAAAGTGGGGTGGGCTGGGGGTGGGAACAAGCCAGGAGAGCTGGAAACATAGGAAAGGTCACAGACAGTTGCCAGTCAAGAAGCTGGAAATGAAGGTGCTTATATTGTCAGGGGTCAGCACAAGGCAGGGACAGATGCCTGGTTTTGGAATGGGACCATCTATTTTGTTCCCACTGTAGGACAAGAGAATGTGCAGCGTGGAACAGTTCTTTGTCTCTTTGGGGGGAAAAGAAGGTTGAAAGAAGAAAACAGTGACTGGTTCCAGTAGAAACTTTCTTAGTCTTAACCTGGATCTCCAGAGTCTATCTTAAGATGCTGATATATTTTCTATTATTAGAGAATCAAATTCTCCCAGATATTATAGCTTAATGTGATTGATACTTCTCTGTATTTCTTCTTCCTCTTAGTTTCCCTTTCAAATTTCACCTTTATGATTAAAACCTTTAAATGTAGATTGGGGTGTGAAAATTTCCATAATGTGAATTAGAGAAGTGTTTATTAAATATTGCACCTTTTTGGCATCACATAAATGGCAGCCCTTCAAGGTGCACCCGGGACATGGGAAGGAGATTGTATAATTGCCATGGGACGATTTAGGAGCGATGGGAGGACATGCTGCCTCCCCAAGCCTCTTCCCCCTCCCCCACCACCCCATTGATACCATTGCAGTCTTAGTTTTTTTATGGGGGGTGGGGGAATCACTGCCCTCTGGTAGGAGTAGGAGGCCCAGCCTTGCTCCTGCAGAGCTGCTGCTGGATTTGAACTGCCAAGCAAGTGGGCTACAGTCCCGCACTCAACCACTATACCACCGAGCCTCAGCCCTGTGGCTTTAGTCTTTTGGCTTAAAACTGTCCTAATCTGAAAACACAAAAGAATTAATAAAAGGTTTTCAAATATTTCCAACTATGTCGAATATTAATGGGAATGAGATAATCAACTGATGTGTGTGTGTGTGTGTGTGTGTGTGTGTGAGAGAGAGAGAGAAAGAGAGAGAGAGAGAGAGATTTAAAAAGCACCAAAGTGAGCTAAAGAAAATAAGTGCCTTCCACCGCGGCAGCCATTTAAGAGTAGCAGCCATGGCTGTAGCCTTGATAAGGGCCACAAGGTGACCAAGAATGTGAGCAAATGGAGGCACAGCCGCCGCCATGGGCTTCTTATCAAGCACACCAAGTTCTTGAGGGACATGATCCGGGAGGTGTGTGACTTCGCACCCTATGAACGAAGGGTCCTGGAGCTGCTCAAGGTGTCCAAGGACAAGTGGGCACTTAAGTTCATCTAGAAATGGGTGGGCACACACATCCCGCCAAGAGGAAGAGAGAGGAGGTGAGCAACGTGGTGGCCGTCATGAAGAAGGCCGCTGCCAGGAAGGACTGTGTGTGGTCGTGTTTGCGCCGCGCTGCCCCTCCCCACAATAAAAATGCCTTTCCGAAAAAAGAAAGAAAATAAGAAGTGGAGAACACTCGAGAAAATTCATCTGCTTTACAATTTTTGGTAGGCTTTGTTCTAGAGCAGTGGTTCTCACCCTTCCTCGTGCCGCGACACTTTTAACACTGTTCCTCATGTTGTGGTGACCCCCGCCCACCAAAAAATTATTTCTGTTGCTACTTCATCACTGTCTTTTTGCTACTGTTATGAATTGGGCAACCCCTGTGAAAGGGCCGTTCACCCCACAAAGGGGTCAAGACTCATAGGTTGAGAATCGCTGCTCTGAAGTATGTATTGTTTTTCAAGCCGTTATCCCATGTACTATGGTTTCTCCCATTATTTATTTCTTTACATAAAAATGAAAACCAGGGGCAAAAAAATGCACAACTGAGAGTTAATATTAGATATTTGGCATTGAAAGAGTTAATAAATTAGAGTTAATAAATTTATTATATATTTATAAATATTATTTATATATATTTTATTATACATAAATATATTATATTTAGTATACAAAATATGATTTAGTCATATTATTATAAATTTATAAATATTGTTTATATAATAATATAAATAAGATAAACATTATTTAATTATAAATAATAAGTAAACTTATTTATTATAAATAATAATAAAGTTAATAAGTAAAGGATTAAAAGAGTTAGTAAATTATAAACGTGCTTCACAATTTACTTCAAACATTACTGGAGCTCACCTAAATAACTGCCCTTGCTTCTCCTGTCTCCATTTGATTTGATTTGAGAACATGGACATTTACCCCCAAGAATATGATGATAAAAATGCCAAGGAGACCATATATTTGCATCGCTTCTGAGTGGTTTCCCTTGTGTTAGGCCTACATGTCATTTTAAGCCCTGAAGCTCTTACCTGCCTCTTCATACCCTTCCCTTCAAACGATTGCAGAGAATCAATTATCAAGTAAAACTGAAAATTAAAGAACACATTACACTGGGCACATTTGCTGGACAAGAGTTCTTTAAAGGGTTAAGAGCAAAGACCTCCTTTCGAGGGCTAAGGTGAGCCTCACTCAAGCCACAGGACTTTCAATTGCCTCATGGGTATGTGAGAGTTGGACAATGAAAAAGGAAGACTGAAGACGAATTGATGCCTTATAAACTATGGTGTTAGGAAAGATTCTTGACTATACCACACACTTCCAGGAGAACAAAGACGTTTGTCTTGGACACGGTACAGCCAGAATGTTCTTGAGATGTACGTGCAGCATGTTCTCGGGAAAACCAGTCCCTGGAAACCACCTTCACCTACTTTACCATCACCTTTGGTACAGCGGAAGGTCACTAGAAAAGGCTGCAACAGTGGTGGCAACTAGAACAAAAATTGCAGGGACAAAGTGCTGGGCCAGGCAGCTGTGGGTAGTTATATAATCTGTTGTCAATTTGAAATCATTAAGAGTGGAGGGGTGGAGTTTAGCCTGTCAATCAGGTCACAACTTGATGACCTCATCTGGCGATGTTATGGAGATAGATAGCTCAGTGGGGGCAGGACACAGTCACTCCCTGGGAGATATCCCTGCTGACAAGAGACATGGAGCTATGCTAGATCTCTGGAGCTGGAGGAGCCACGTGGAGACCCCTGCCAGCATTGAGATGTTCCCACTGCTACTGGATCCACAAGACTTTCTACCCACTGGCCTGTGAGCTTCCTGTATTCTGTGTCATTGAGTGTGTTGTGTACGTCTGAAGAGGCACTGACAGACTAGTATCAGACATATGGACTAATATCAGATTTATGGACTTGATCTGGACTGGGTTCATATGTTTTCTTAATATATAATTACTCTCATATATAACTCTTTCTTATACACATAAGAAGAGTCTATGAATTTATTTCTGTCATCGACCCACACTAACATTGGGGAAGTAAAACTTTTAAGTAGTAGCTTGTAACTTTTTCTTCTGTATAAAATAGTTAACTCTTATGACCAAGTTCATAGTTAAAATACTGAACATTGTTTTCCACAATGATGCACAGTAAAATAAATAATATTAGTCAGGGTCAATCTATAAGAGCAGTTGTGCCCTAATTGAGCATGTCAGCAAAAACTGATCTAGTTGCTATGTTTCTATCAGTTTCCTTGAAGAATGCCAAACCTTTGAAATATATAGGTGAAGATAAAAGAATCATTAATAATCTGGATAAAACAGAAAAATGATCATGAACACTTACCCAATGGGTTTTTAAAAAACACATAGTCTTTAAATCTGATGTACCTGTTTTTACTATCTTAAATACCTATGCAACATTAATAAAAAATGAAATTAGAAGAGCACAGAAGAGGAAGTATTAGCCAATGAATCGATAGTACAAGTGATAAAAAGGAATGCTGCCATTTTCTGTACAAAATGAGCTTTCACAAATGAGCTTGACAGTAAATGAATGGAAGGACGGGCAGTGATAAGATTTCAGGGCCACTGTAACAGAAAATACTGCTGTCACAAAGCAGTGGAGTCAAATGTATTTACTGAATAAACTCGTTGTGCTACAGTTTACTGAGAGTAGAGAACACTTTCTAAAGTTTGGAAAAAGAACTTAAAATTAGACATTAGAGGAAAGCTGGCTGGACATTTCAGTGACATTTAAAGTCTCTTTTTTTAGATTGGAATTTAAAGTTATTCAGTGCAATGTCTGGGCTATTCCTACTCATAACATTTTCTTCTCCTGTATCTTTAATTCTTCTCTTCGCTGGACACTTGACATATTCTCGACAGATGAAAATTGCATTTGGATCCCCACCTGATGTGAATTCGATTAGAGACTGACAAACTTTTCTTTCAAAGGAACAAACAACCTATATTTTTGGTTTTGAGGCTACATAGTCCTCATTAAGCTTGAGATGCATGAAGTACCCACAGAATATAATTGAGTGACTTGGCTGTGTTCTGAAAAAACTTTATTTACCAAAAAAAAGGTGTGTGTGTGTGTGTGTGTGTGTGTGTGTGTGTGTGTGTGTGTGTTGGGAGGCAGAGGTTGCAAGCCAAATATGGCTTGTGATCCCTAACTTGTCAGTCCCTGAACTACAACTGCCTTTCATCTCAACTGCTTCTCTACAGCTGCTCCCTCAGTTCTGTTGATTGAAACTGCCCCACATCTTAAAGCTAATATTTCTTGACAATCAAATTAACATATTGAAAATCATCTTAAGCAACATTTGGCATATGAAAGCACTCGTGCAAATTTTAACTCCTCAGAGCAACTTCATGGCCTCATTTTGTCTGTGCTGGTTCTCCTATTTCAATAAACAGCAAAAAGAAATGTGTACCCAGTTGTCGAATCAATTGCCAAATTTACTCTTCTTCCTCACCTCTAACATACTGATTGATAGTAACTCTCAAATCCAACCACGAACCTCCCCTTATCAGTACCAGCCTCTACTACGACCATCTCCATGGAGCACAACTCTTTCCTGAGGTTTCTCCAGCCTTTCCCCATCGGGTCGACCTGCCCGCTGTTTTGGGATGAAATCCAGCATCCTGTACCTGACTCTGAGATAGTCTGTGATGTGTCTCTGCCCAGCTCTCCAGCCTCTTCTCAGAACCTTACTTCTTGTACATCGTGCCTTATTACTGACAGTACCTTGGACTGCCAAGAGGGCAAACAAGTCCGTCTTGGAAGCAGTTAAATCCAGAACGGTCTCTTGGTACAGGCCAGGATGGTGAGACTTGTCTTACCTATTTTGGCTATGTCATCAGGAGAGAGCAGTTTGGGAGGAGGGGAGGGGAGAGGTGGGGAGAGTCCTCTATGAGAGGGAATGAAGCCATGGCTGTCACAATGGGCTCAAACGCCAGAAGAGCTGTGAGCATGGGGCAGGACCGGGCAGGGTTTTGCTCTGCTGTGTCGAGGTCTGATGGTTTGGAACTGATTTGATAGCACTGAGCAACCACAGCAGAACACAGTTCAGTTCTGAGAGGCGTGTGTGTCTGTGTGCGCATGTGCGTGCACTAAGCCTTCTTGTCCCTTGGCCTGAACGGCTTGACAAACTCTACCTTCTCACTCTGCCAAAAGCCCCAAAGGTTCTAACTGCTTCAGGAGAAAGTTTGAAGCCAATACGTTAGTCAAATTAGAAAACGGATCTTTCTCTGAAATATATTCTTGACCGTCTAAAAAACTGTACACAATCAAAAACCGTCAGAAGTGATCTTTCGTGCTTGGTACATGGTAGTCAAGATCGAGGACCCCTCAAGAGACAGTAGCAGGAGTCATGGTTCCCTGAGTGAGAGGAGCTGGGGTAGGAGGAACGGGAGGGAAGGGGAGGTGACAGCATTGATGACTGTATAACCCTACGCCATGGGATACAACAACAGAATTGTATGGGAAGGGAAGGGGTATGTTGGAATGAGTAAGACAGTCCATAAAAATACTATAATCTATATTTATATACAGAGAGATATAGATATAGATAATCTGTTTGAAATCTTCTGATATTAGTGCCACGGATACATTGTCTGGCATATCTGCCTTCATAGGTCTTAAGCTTTTGAAGTCTGTATAGTTTTTCATCATTTCATATCCCTTCCATATTAGAAGCATACTTGACCAGACTGAATGAATACTTCTTAACATAGACTACTTTTAAAAAACAAAAGTGTTTCATGTTTTTAATATTCTTCATAATTTTAAGAAATATTTTAATATAATAGAATACTAATAGATCTTTGTAGCAGTCATTTACTCTGATGCCAATTTGATTAAGAGTGTAGGGGTGGCGTCTAGCCTGTCAATCTGGAGATAGCCAATGAGACCTGTGTGTGAGCATGGCTTCCTCCTGAGAATTCTGGGAAATCTCATGATATTTCTCCCAGGGGTGTGAGAGACTTACAGCTCAGTCTCTTGGAATGCCATCTACTGACAAGACAACAGGGCAGCATGGTGATAGACCCTGAGTCCTGGAAACTATAGGAGCCAGAGGAGAAGCCACGTGGGCTTACCCTGATGGAACCTGACCTCTGAAACCAGAAAAGCCACATAGAGACTCCTGCCGGTGCTGAGATGCTTAAGAAGCTAGAGAGAGGCCCCTGCCAGCACTGAGATGCTTTGACCACCACTACATGCACAAGACTCTGCACCTACTTTTGTATGCCTGTGATTGTCCTGGCATCACTACATGTGCTTTGTGAGTCTGAAGAAGACTTTATAGATTGGTATCAGACGTATGAGCTAATGTTGGACTTATCATCTTGGGCTGGACTTGACTGGGATGCTTTCTCAATGTTCCATTCCTCTTGTATATAAACCGCTCCCTTATACACGTATGCATGTTTGTGAATTTCTCTAATCTACCTGGACTGACACACTCTTAGTATATGAAAAATAAAATAAAACTGATAGAGGTATTTAAGAATAAAAAGCAAATATATTAAGAACACATAAAGAAAGATTAATTGAGCAATCACCAAAGACAAAGAGAATAAAACCAGTTTGAGTTAAATAAATGTACATGGTTCTCTTATTCACATTAAGCCCCCAAATCATCCAAGATGAAGTCTTACTGGCACATAGAGAAATTTAATAAAACAATCAGAAATTAAGTGCCATTGCGTCAAACCTAACTTATACCACTCCAAGTGTCTTCATTGAACATCCTTATAGCTTTTCCTACTTTAAGTTTCTACAGATTAAGATAAGTTCAAAACAATATATTTTCAAGAAGAATATATTTTAGAATGTTAAAACAAACATCTATGTATATATTAGCATATATTTAATTTTATACACCAAGTTCAAAACAAATCTATGTCCAGGATTATAAAGAGGCATAATAAAAGACAATGAATCAATGAAGATGTTGTATTCATGTTGAGATTGCATAACCCTGAAAAGGTACTGTAGCCACTAGCGGTCACTGAGCCACTCCCCAATTCATGGAATTCCCATGTACAATGGGATTGGATGGTTGTGATTGGATCTCACTTTCATTGA
Source organism: Nesogale talazaci (assembly GCA_004026705.1). Lineage (NCBI taxonomy): Eukaryota > Metazoa > Chordata > Mammalia > Afrosoricida > Tenrecidae > Nesogale > Nesogale talazaci. The sequence continues at coordinate 16,672 of PVJH01011751.1, read as the reverse complement.
TTTCTCTGAAATCAATTAGCACGTCCTTCTCCTTAGTCTGCCGACTACATGGAAACCTGCTCAGTCTTCTAGCAATGGACAAGCCTCGGGTAACAAATCCTGGTCTCCCATGTGGGAGGCGAAGCATCGATACAGTGCATCACTGCCTTCTCGCTCATAACTAAATACATGATTTTATTCTCTTTGTCTTGTCAACTATACAAATGATGTAAATCTGTTTTCATCATGACAAAATACTAAGACTCTAAGTAAGATGAAATTCTGAATTTGATTTAGAGAGGACACTGCATAGTTTTAAAACTGGCCACTGTCCTGTGTGATTTGAAAGAGAAAAATCTCAAACTCCCTTGGAAAAGAATGTCAGATTTCCATTTTAGGTAGAAATAAGAAAAGACCTTTCAAACATCGTAAGTCTCTCTGCTCGTTACACAGTATGCTTTCTTTCTCATTGTTCATTACATTTACGACTGGTTTTCAAACACAAATATTTTTATTGTTCTTAATTTTAGTGAAACACTTTCTAAACTTAATATGTCAAGTAAGCAAAGGTCATAAATGGTCTTTTTCTTTTCTTTAGAGAGCTATTTTAACATATTGAAGAACGTCATTTATTTGGGATTTCCAGTAGAATGATTAGAGACCCTGAGGACACAGTAGTCACGTATCGAGCTGCTAACTGCAAGGTCAGCAGTTTTGAAAACGCCAGTCACTCTGCAGGTAAAAGACGAGGCTTTCTACTCCTGTGAAGAGTAGAAACTCAAAAACCCACAGTAACTGTTCTACCCTGTCATATAGGGTAGCTATGAATTGGCATCGACTTGATGGCAGAGTTTGGGGTTTGGGGAATATTATAACTTCATAACCGACGCCCAAAAGAAAGAAGAAATCCATCTAGTCGAATCAAGTCAGCAACCTTTGGCCATCTCATCTTTCCTTGGACACAGAGAACCACGCTTCTAGGATGAAATGCCTGTTGGCAGAGGGAGGAAATGGATGGAGGGGGTCTAGAAATGGAGACATTTCTGAGGTCAATGGGATTGAAAAGGACAGAGCCTCTGCCTCTGGCCACGTCCTGTGGCTGAACAGTGTTGCAGTTGAAATGCTTCCATGATAATCACAGCCCCTTAAGGTTCTCCTGGTTTGCGGATAGTATTGTCCTCTGCCTCCACCTTTCGAAAACTTCACCACGTGCTACCTTACCGTCAATTTCCCATCAGAATATTTCCCCAGCTTATTTCATACTTTTGTATGACCTCTTACCCACTCTCCCTTCTGAGCTTTAGTCATGATGCTTCAAGTAAAAGCCAATATAGCCCTTATAAACCCAAACCAAGACCCCTAACACTTCAGGGACTAAAAGGTTTTGTATTCTTATGCCAGTGTCAAACTTTAATGCCAAGGAGAAGAAATCCACTAGATCCGTTTTCCAGTATTTTAATCTTAAGTATATTTCTCTAGATGAGTCTAGAATCTATTGCCTCCCCACCCCTCCGTATACAAAATCTAATTCCATATAGTTAAACTTAAATCGCTTTCCAAAAACTATTTGTATTTCATTGATTTTTTTTTAACAAAAACAAAGCAAACATTGAGTCCACAGGGAGCTTCATGGGTCTTGTTCATAGAAACAGTCTGTCCAGCACTTTGTGGTGAGCTGAAAGCTCTTACCAGGGATCTTTATACAAGTCTTTGTAACTCCCACCAACTGACCGAGTGGGACTCTGTCCATGGATGAATGAAACACTTACAGAGCGGGCTGATTCATTTTAGGTGTCATGCCCCCATATAATCAAAAGAGAGAGAATTCCAAGAGCCATCAAGGGAGAAGAGCGCCGAGCTCTTCCCATGCCTAATGGGGTTCCTTCCTAGCTCTAAAGTGGCAGAGGGGAGAGAGACCATGCCATATGGAGGTAAGAGGTCTAGGAAAGGAGACCATGAGGCAGAATGGAGAAGCAGGTGTCCAGAGATGAGACAGAGGTAGAGTAGTGGGTGAGCTGTTAGGTCCATGAAGATCAGTGGCCAAGGGCCCACCAGAGTGAGAGGAGAGAGACTTGAGTGTTGGCTGAGCAAAGTCACTGTGGTAGACAAGGGCTTTCTGATCCTGGCTTGTGGGAACTGTCAACTTCCCTAATAACCCCCCTTCATTGTCAGAGTTATCTGTGAGTTCTGGGTGGCCACCACAATGAATCATTGAACAAAACAGAAAGGTAAAGTGTGGAGGGAAGAAAGATTGATATCAGAATAAAGAAAGAAAGATGGCTGGAGGCATGTCTGATCTCTGCGTTGTGGCAATTGGCTTTGAACTGCACTGAAGCTATTCTCCCTTCTGTAGCCAGCAGAGGTCAGAGATACCTCTATACCATTTTTGCATATATACTGTACAGTAAACCAAACACAAAGGCAAAGGGTACACAGCACACATCGCTTTGTGAAGACCCTATAGTGCCTGAAGTCAAGAAGAGTCTAGTAGGAAAAAAGACACATTTTGGCCAACTGACTCAGTATTCCATTAAACAAACAGTCAGAACAAGTTTGCTAATTTTGATCCCTTTACTCATTTGATAAGACTTGTCTCTCCCATCAGAATAGAAACATCAACGGAGAAGAAGCCTGGTATCTTTAGCCCATAGCACAATAGAAGGACACGGTAGAAGTTCACGTAGTAGAAGCTCACTAACTATGTCTTCTATTTCAATCACATGTTATTATCATATATTAATTCTGGCCTCTAATAGGAGTCCCTGAGTGATACAAATGGTTCATGCGTTCAGTTGCTAACCAAGAGTTTGGAACATTTGAGGAGACGCAGATGAAAGTTCTGGTTATCTCCATTTGAGTGTCAGTCTTTGTAGACTGTGTGGGGCCAGGGCTACTCAGACATACATAGGGTCACCAGGAACTGACCCAACAACTGGCTTGACCCACTAGCACATCATAATCTAAGGAAAAATAAAAAGAGTGTCATAAGACAGTCATAACAGAGTAGGAGTCAGTAAAAAACCTTAGCTTAAAATGAACAATTGAAAGGGTTTGCTCCATTACAGCAGCAACCAAGAAAGAGGCACTTTAATAGTTTTCGTTCCATAAACTCTGTGATACCTAAGAGCTCTCAAGTCCAATGGGACAATGAGCCAACAGTTCCATCCTTTTCCAGACATTGGAAGAGTGAACTAGCATCACTCCTAGTATAATTTTATACCGCCTACCTAGGGCTTTATTAAATTTCCAACAAATAACTGCAGATGACTCTTTGGAAGACTTCCCAGTAGGTAAAAGAAGCAGACATCAATTGCACAAATATCTAGCAACTTCACAACTCAAACTTATTCACAGTATGTGGAAACCTCATTAAAAGTGATCTTTACCTTATAAATTGTTTTTCCACTACAGTATGATGCTCAATGCACTTCATACATTTAATTTTAATGACATTAGAGGACCATTCTTTAGCTATATATGTCTGCCTTCAGAATCGAAGTCTTTATGGTTTAGGTATTTACAGTTACTAAGCCTTTACTGATTATTACCATGTACAGTGCCTCTTGGCTATTTACATCCTAAAATTATGTCCAATTAAATTAAATAAAACCCATATTAGATTAAACATACTTCCCCTGAGGAACTTATAATTTGAAGTTTCTCTTTCCCTCTAACAATTTGAACTAATTATAAAAATATCCTGCTGGCAAGAGCGGGGTCACAGAAAGAGGATCAGCTCTGGAGTTGTGTTTTTATCACATTAAAACTTTCTGCGTCTCAGTTTCTCTCGAGTTAAAATGCAAGCAATAACATATATACCTCCAGCTGTGAACATTCAAACGAAAAAATTTCTGTTGTTAATTATGCTTTTCACTGGACTAAATTCTTTTCCAAATTTTGACTTAGTGAAAAAAATCTTGAATCTTTGTAAGAACTATAAGGTGCTTTCTCATTGTCCAGTTTTCACTTGCCTATGAAGCAATACAAGCACACAGAACTTGGGTCAGGTGCATCATTACAGTGGCCTCTTTCTTAGTTTTTCAGAACTTAAAAGAGGTCTTTTGCTTAGGGCAATATGCAAGAGATTTATTCCAGTGCAATACATAGTTAGATTTCTTGGCGGCTGCTTGAATGGGCATTGATTGTTGATCCACATAATGAAATCTTTGACAACTTAAATTTTCTATTTTATCATGATGTTGCTTATTCATCCAAGGGTGTGAGTTTTCATTTGTTTCACATTCATGTATAACCCATAATACAGGTGGAAATTTTTCTTTTGAGGCAGCGCTTCAAGCTGTCTTAATGTTCTCAAGTAAGGTTGTGTCATCTACTTTGTGAAGGATGTCGAGTGGTCTTCCTCCTACAGTTGTGTTCTTCTTGGTTTAAGCGCAGCTTCTCAGATGATTTGTTTTGCATATAGACTGAACACATATGATAAGATTGGGTAAGTGCAACCTGCACACATGTGTTCCCATTTTGAACCAGGCAGTAGCTCCGTGTTGTTGAAACTAATGCCTCTCCTGATGCGCTGACTCTGCAAAATTAAGTGTTCTGGAATTCTCACTCTATGGGGCTATACATAATGTTTTATGATCTAAAAAGTTCAGTGTGAAATGGGATGATGTAAAAAGAAGAATCAATGTTCTTGAATTGTGGTACTGGCAACAAATATTGAGTATTCCATGAATGAGTAGAAAAAAACAAATCAACTTTAGAAGAAATAAAACCAAAATACTCTTTACAAGAGAGGATAGTTCAAATGTTGTCATGCTTCCTCATGACATCATGTTTGGCAATCTCGAAGGACAATGGAAAAGAAGAAAATCTTCAGTGGGATGGACTGACACACTGGGTCCTGCTAATGGACTCACAGGCAACTAACAACAACAGTTCCTTTAGTCCAATATGTAAATTGTGAAAATTAACACCACAAGAAGTAAGAACAACAGGGTCAAAATGGGTTTTAGATATTAATGCTTAAAATCCTGATTGCCTTTTGAATTGAGGATACAAATAAGTTGTTTTCCTTCTGTGCCTCAGGGGACTGAAACACACCCCCAACAAACTATAGGGACACACAATGAAGATGACTGTATTTGATACTATTGCAGATGTTGAAGATAATTTAAAGAAGAAAAGCTGCCCAGCCAGGAACTTAAAAAGGGGTTTACATCAAGCTGATTCTGACTCCTGGGAGCCCACCTATGTCAGAATGAGAACTGTGCTTCATAGTATTTGTTTTCTTTTCTTGGGGTCTTGTACAACTCTTATCACAATTCATACATCCATCCATTGTGTCAAGCTTATCTGTACAGCTGGTTCCATCGTCATTCTCAAAACATTTTCTTTCTATTTGAGCCCTTGATATTAGCTCCTCCCTTCCCCCTTCCTTCATGAACCCTTGATAATTTATAAATTATTATCATTTTTCATGCCTTATACTGTCCAATGTCTCCGTTCACCCACTTTTCTGTTGTCCATCCCCCAGAGAGGGAGTTATATATAGGTCCTTGTCATTGGTTTCCCTTTTCTCTCCCACCTTCCTCTTACCCCCCCTCGTATCTCTACTCTCATTATTGGTCCTGAGGGGTTTATCAGTCCTGGATGCCCTGTGTTTTCAGCTCTGATCTGTACCAATGTACATCCTCTGGTCTAGTTGGGTTTGTAAAGTAAAATTGGCATCATGATAGTGGGTGGGAGGAAACATTAAAGAATTAGAGGAAAGTTGTATGTTTCATTGGTGCCATACTGCACTCTGACTGGCTCATCTCCTACCCATGACGCTTCTGTAAGGGAGGGTCCAGTTGCCTACAGATGGACTTTGGGTCTCCACTCCACACTCCCCCTCATTCACAATGATGTGACTTTTTGTTCTGAGTCCTTGACGCCTGATAACTGAGCCTATCAACACCTCATAATCACATAGGTTAACACCCACTTCCTTTCTCCCCCCAAACTATGTCCCTCTGGAATCGTCAGCCCTGTTTTTTCTCCTCCAGATTGTTTATCCCACTTATCTTATCTACATAGACCTGCAGAGATGATAATATGCCCACACAAAAAGAGAGAGAGCAAAACAAAACAACAACAAAAACTAATGACAAAAAGAAAGAAAGAAACACCTGTAAGTCATTCCAGGTCTATCTGCTGGCCTGTAGGAGTGTTTTCTGGTGGAATCTGATGGGGTGCCACGCCCTGGCCCAATATTTTTGGTATAGCCTGGGTACTTCGTTGCTCTATTCCCCTTGCTGTTCTGTTGTACACTCTTAAAGTGTTTCACTTCCATGTGGTGGGGTCAGATCGGGTGCAGTTCCCTCCCTGTCTCCAGTGTTGTCCTCCATAGTGCTATGGGTCAGTGGGAATGTCATGTCTCATCGTGGGGCCGACCATATGGTCCTGTCTGTGCACTGGCTGCTCTGAGCATGGATATCATTCTTAGGGCTTGGTGGGCCAGGATGGGCTCCACACACTCTTCCTCCCCCTTCATTTGCTCCTGTGTCCTCTGATCAGACATGTCCCTCTCCCTGAACTATAGCTTCAGTGCTTTCCTCGGAAGTGAATTCTTCTGTGGGGAGGGGTGCTGTCTATATAGTTGGAATTGGGGTCGGCCCCCCCCAGACCTCTCTATTGGTTTTCTGTTTCTGCCGGTATGTTGCATTCACATCTTGGAGCACTGGGTTGAAGTCCGAGGGTATTGTTTCTATGTCCACATGGGAAGAGGGACCAGGCTTCATAGTATTTTCAGGACTGATTTGCCCAAGTAGTGGTTGACAAGTTGTTATGCACTGGACTGATAACCCCAAAGATAAGCAGTTTGAAACCACCATCCTATCCATTGGAGAAAGATGAGGCTTTGTATTCCTACGAAGAGTTCCAGCCTTGGAAACCCCAGGATCAGCTCTGTGGTTGATAGAGTGTCCAATAGACTGTCTGTGGGTCAGAAATTACCTCATGGCACTGAGGTTTGGTGGCTTTTTTTCCTCATGCTTATTTCACAATACAAACAAAACACTCTTCCTAAACTCTGTCTCCACCAAGTTACAGTGATATTATTTCATTTTTTGGTAAAAATTTGAATTGAACTTGTTTGCATTGCACAACACAATAATCAATACTCACAAATGGCTACTTCAGCAGAAATTTCGTTAACAATGAAATAAACGGCAAAGCTCAGTCCTTTTGCTGTACTAGCCACATTCCAAATGCTCCATAGTGACATGTGGCGGGGGGCCGGGGGGGACTACACTGGATGGGGCACCTGTAGAGCGTGCCACCACTGGAAGTCCCAGCGGACAATGTTGATCAGGACGACAGTAAACTAAACGTGAGCCTCTGCATTTCAACTGCCTGGAATCAAATCTCCGCTTCTACCTTCACTAACTGGGAAACGTTGGAGCAGCTCTTCCACCTCTGTGTGCTTTGGTTTCCTCATCTGTAAAATGGGGATAATCTGAATTAATCATTCCTGACAAAAAAAAAAGTCGCGACGTCTCTATTATTGACACATAAAATGGTAGGCCAGAATAAGTGCTCGATAATGATTAAGTATCCTATTCAAGCCCAGGATGGTATGAATGGTTTGGGACTCACCTACTAATCTAAAGGCTCTAACTCACTCAGCGATTCCATGGAAGACCAGTCACCTGCTTCCATAGCTCTTACGGCCAACGAAACCCAAGGGAGCGGTTCTATGATATAATGTACAGGGTTGCCGTGAGATGGCATGGACTCGAAGACAACAGATTTTATTTCTATACGTGTGGTTATTTTTATTCACATTCTTGTAGCTGTCTGCCCTGCTTCTACTTCACCTACAATTTTCTACACCTTGCACAAAATGAGCTCTACCACTGAAAAGTTAAAGGGTTCTTTAAATTGCTTCTCCTTGACAGATTCAACAGTTAATTCTCCGTCTTGCTATTTCTTGACGCAGCTGAGCATATCCTCATTCTGAAAATACTTTCGTTCATTGGTTTCCGAGATATCATATTCTTTTCTTTTCATGCCTACTCTCTCTTATGTCATCTTTAATGGACTCTCTTTCTCTCCCTGATTTCTCTTAGAGTCCCTCAGCCTAGTCTTTGTTTTCTTTTGAGTCGATTTATCCAACTTACCCAAGGTAATCACAAGCAGTACCATGACTTTAAATGCTATTACTTTAAGTGCTATTACTCTCAAATACTCTCTTTCTTCTAGGCCAGCAGTTCTCAACTTGTGGGCCACGACCCCTTGGGGCATCAAATAACCCTTTCATAGAGGTCACCCAATACATAACAGCAGCATAATTAGAATTCTGAAGTAGAAACAAACATAATTTTAGGGGGGGGGGCGTCACCACAACACGAGGAACTGCATGAAAGGGTCACAGCCTTAGGAAGGTTGAGAACCACTGCTCTAGACCTTCTAAGCTCAAGGTTCACCTATCTCCTGATTTTACAACTTCACTTAGATGCCTACATGTCATCTTAGAAACAGCATGTCTACAACAGAACTCTTGAATTCCTCAGTAGGGAGAGTTTGCTATACGTATCTAAAATCTACAAAATGACTTTAAGTTTTCAAAGAATTTTCTTATGTATCTTGCAGTATCAACTTTATAAAAACTCTGGCAAGACCAAATCAAAACCACCCAGCCCCTTGCCACTGGGGGATTCTGAGTCACAGAGACTTTACGTGCAGTTTCCAAGGCTGTGAATCTTTCTAGGAACAGAGTCTCAGCTTTCTCCTGCAAAGCAATCGGTGGGTTTGAATCATTGATGGTAAAGTTAACAGTGTAGCACTTCACCAACTGTACAGGCGTTATTTCTATTGCCACATTAGCATGTTATGATTTACATATGTGTGGTACGTTTTAAATCAAGTCATATTTAGCATCCTGTATAACCTTGTCGAAAAACTACACTATAAATTTCTCCCCCTTCTATATACTTGCTACTAGGTTATGACACCTACCAAGTCAAATTTATTCTTATGAGATGGCAGTTTTTAACAGTGAATTTTCAGTAAACAGGCAAAGAACTATATAAACCTGTAGGACAGATGAAGTGAGATATGACTTACTTGTCCTGTGTATTAGCTAACATACCTTTATAAAAGATTTCTCCTTTGACACCTATCATCCAGTATCAATGACCATTGTTTAGAAAGATCTCATTTTAGTGAATTTTCTATTCTTCACAAAACAGGGAAGTAGTTTTGTTTGCACTTGAAATCCATATTGATACACTAACAGTTATATTTTGCCGTGATAAATACTATTTGGCTAAATTGAAAACATTACGGTGTATCCTTCATGAATTGATAATTCTATACTTCATTACACATAGGTCTCTATATAGAAGCCAAAACAACCCAGATAATACTAAATGAATCTTTGTAAACACGAACATACCAGTTGAAAATGTACATGGTATTTCCTGGTTTTAAGTCACTCAATATATCACACATGTGTATTTACTTATATCATATAAGTATATGTATATATATCTATATATACACTTACAGCTAAGCAAATGACCTATTATAAGATTCAATATCATAAAACTAGTTATTTGAGGTAATGTCATCATGTGATCAAATAGCGGCAATTATTAAATTTGAAGATGCCAGTTTTAAATATTATGGGAGACTGTGATTACATTTTTTCTTAAAAGGACAAGACACAAAGCCATACGTAAAACATACATGTGCACACATAAATGTAGAATGTAAAAGTCCACTGAAATTTATAGTCTAGTCATTATAAAACAATCCTGTAATTAAAACTCAAAATTTGTAAGTGAGAGCTATTTTGAATTCCATCATCCATAACAGGTAGAAATATCTTTATATTTTTAAAATGCTAAATATTTTTATTAGTATAGGTTCATCATTAATGAATACAACAAAAAAGTCCAATGCTTTACTTTCTACCATTCTACATATAGAAAGGGGTAATAGGATATACCAAAGAACAAGATTTTAGCTTTTAAATCTGCTGGCCCATGTTCTTGAAGGGCAGTCTGCGTGTTAACTGATGACCTGGCGCGTCATCAATCCTTCTCCCAGGGGACTGCTGTTTCTCTGAGGCTTTCACTGCAGCAGCGACATTACTATCAACTCAGCTTTGAAAATCAGAAACATGGGAGGAAACCTTAGAATTCTCTCTCCTTCACCAGCCGACACACCAGTAATCACAACAACAACAACAACAACAACCACACACTCCATGGCGGTTCCTATTCATGGCAACCTGAGGGATCACAGAGCAGAGCTGCTCTGCCAGGGTTTTCTTCGCCTATTTGGTTTGGACGCAGGTCTCCAGGCCTGTTTTTCAGGTCAGCGGCTGGGTGGATTCAAACCGCCAACCCCTAAGTTAGCCATTGAGTGCAAATGGCTTGTGCTTCAGAGGGACTGTAATCAGCCACAGTGTTCTCCTACATGTGCTCTTCAAACATTTCCCGAATCTCTGTCACCGCTCTCGATCTGAACTGCAAATACCTTCTTTTAAGATCTTTTCCCTGCTCTGAACTTGCGGACTGCTCCTACTTTGCTAACTAGTCGTCCACCGCTCTTTACCAGTGCAGGGCCTCTGTTCAGTCGTGGTCGCCTCACTGAAATGTGACCCAAAGGATTCCAGGGCCTGATCTTTAACTATCATCTCTTCAGCATTTCGTGTGAAGATGACATTCAGTTGCTGAACATTCAATCAATGGTTTCTACTTGGACCAGATGCCTATTCACCCTTTGCCTGGTTAATAGTGAAGCTTCTTTGGCTGCTCAGAGCAGGAATCACTTGTAAGAATTAACTCAAAAGTGGTCTAATGTGAATCCTCCAGTGCACCTTTTATTTCATTCTAGTTTCACCTCCAACAAAGGACCTTAAGACATTCCATTGACCTGTCTGCATTCTACTAGACTATAAGCCTCTGAGAGTTATAAATGATCTCTTACTTGTCTTTGTCCTCTGTGTCTGTCATACAATAAGTCTTCAACAGTTATTAAGAAAACGTTAATAGCACATGTCTGTTTTAGGTTCTTAATGCTTGAAAAGGATAAAGAGAAAAGGCCAAAATTATAGTTTTGAGAGAGAAATGTAAAAACATAACCATCTATATCAAAGGCAACTATCATATTAGTACACCACTTATAATCATGTATAGGTTTCAGCAAGTTAGAATATCAGAGCTTAAATATGATTGCTATGTTCAAAATTCAAATCTCAATCTTCATTTAAAATGTTAAATCACATTTGAAAGCATCAGGTGAACAATTCCTATCACAGTAATCACATGAAATACAGTGAGTTGCAACCAGAATATAAATAATATCACCCAATAATCATTTCAATATAATGTCATGTAAGGTTTATATTCCAAAATCACAGTTATAGTTTTAAAAATGAATTAGACGGGTCCAAGAATTAATGCACCCTTAGAACTTCGTGGGGTTGAAGATTTATGTCCTGACATCTGTGTACAAGAACCGTTGTATTCAGGCATAAATTAGATTTAATCCAGTTGCCTATAATTTATTTGCTGTAAAAGAAACACCATATTACATGCTCTCGCCTGTTTGCTAAGTAGAAGATATGCTATTATTTTCAAGATTCCAGGGATTTAATGTTTAATTAGTAACACCCATTTGAAAAAAAAGAAAAAGACATTGCTTTGACTCACAAATTTTCTTAATTGCTAGCAGTGGCTTTTCTGAGTAGGAGTGTTGTATGCAATTTATTTTTTGCAGATGTGATTTAGAGACTGAATTCTAAAGAAGCAAAGCTTTGACTATCTTCACTGTCAGCAGAAAACCCCTGCCATCCTTGGCGCCAGAGAACATCGCTGCTTGAAGTTTTACAGGGAGGAAAGTGATTACACTGAAAGTACATGCTGCTTACAAGCGGAGAAGGAAGTTAGGCTGTCAGCAGTCAAAGAGCTACATTAAAACTATGAGGTGTCCTCGTCCTCACGGCGACTTGTGAGAACCAACATGAATTTGTCTGGCTCCCACTTGAGGAGAAAAAAGGCACACCAGAACCCCCTGAAATTTACAAGGCGCGTTACCCAAAGAGAAACGGATCTTTGGCAGATCTGAGGTTCTTTACAAAGCGCTGCAGCTGGCAATCAGACGCTGGCACCACAGCGTCACTCCTCCCTGGGGAGAAAGACACACACACACACACACACACACACACACGTCAAACTTCCTCTCGGGCCAACACACACTTTGGGGCAGGCTTATTGGTCACTGAAAGATGAAGCCTGGTGTCTTTACGTGCCAGCCGGGTGAGGCCCCTGCCTCTGGGAGATGCCACCGTCCTCAGACCTCTGCGGTACAAGGGATTAGTGAAGAGAGTAGGCGTTTGAATGGAACACACGGAGTCAAAAGAAGCAGTAAAGGTTCCTACCCGTTTGGCTGAGCTGAGAAGCGCTGCGACTTTTCCTGGAGAGCCCAACGATAGCTACCATTTTGGCCCCGATGCTAGATCGACGCTTCTTGCCGCCGGTGCCCAGGGCGCCCACGGCCGTGTCCGACTGGCTGCCGTCCTTCTTGTCCAGCGAGCACATGTCTCCGCTGATGCTGGTGCTTTTCGTCATGTTCTTCCCGGAGAGGCCCGTTTGTCTGCTTTGCATTTTGGATGTAAAGACACTGTCAGCGGGGGGGGGGGATAAAAAGCGAGGGCAGAGTGGAAAGGAAAGACAGAAAAGGTATTTTAGACGCAAGATGGACAGGTGATTTACATTGTACCATGCAGGAGCAGTAGCTTTAGGTCTGAAACGGTTTCAACTACTGTGGTCTTGCGTGTGCTTTCTGCTCATCGGGGTTAGCCTGAGCGCAACTAGGCAAGGCCGGACTTATCGCTGCTGCCCCAGACGGACGCCCAGAAGAAAACCATGCATGGGAAAGCGGCGGGCTCATTAAAAGAAGACGCTGCTTTGCGTGGGCAAAGAGGCTTTCAGGCTGCCCTACAGATAAAAAAAAAAGATGTTTCCCAAACCATTCATCTTAATTTGCTGTGTTTTACTTTTCCCTTCAAAAAGAAATGAGACAAGTGGGACAATCCCCACCCCCCCCTCCAAAAAAAAAAAAAAAGAAAAATCACCGATGCCTCGCTAAGGGGCCAAAGGTCTTACTTCCTGAGAAAAAGCGAACACGATTCTCTAGGAATGACATTTTCGCAGAGGGGTTGGTATTTTCCTGAGCTGTGAATGAAAAACAACCTATTTATCTTTGCTCTGTTTCATAGCGTCAATATAAATGGGGCTGCTAGTTGCCATCAAGCCAATTTCAACCTGGGTCCACCTGGGGCAAAGCTGCGCACCCCCCCAAAAAAAAGCTGGGATCTGTCGGGGATCACCAGGGCTGCCTTTTCGGTGCCTCTGGGTGGGTCCGAACCTCCAACCTTCTGGCGAGTAGCCAAGTGCTTCATTGTTCGTACCATCCAGGGACCTCGATCTAACTCTAGATTCCGAAGCCAAAGGAAAGATGCTCTCTTTCAAAGGAAGGGGAAGGGCCGAGGTGGCCGGCAAACTTTCGGGGCTGAAGGGCCAATCCTGTGCCTCACGACAATTTAAACATCATTCGGGAGCCATCGGCATGTTTTTACAAACAAACGAAATCACCATTATCTGGATAATATCCTTTGAGATGTTTGCGTTTTACTTCAGAGCCACGCGTGAGCACTGGAATAGCCGTTTGAGGCTTGAGCATCTCGGTTTGAAGCGGCCCCGACTCGCCTGCAGAACGAATGCTGCAGGCGCAGGCACCTAACAAGTTCGGGGCCTTGCCTTGATTGCTGGAGGGGGGGCGGGGGGGGGGGAGGTGGACTTTCGGAAGCAGGCTGGCTTTGCAGGGGCGGCAGGAATTCTTCGCAAGTCATCATTGATTGGCTCCATTCTGAACAGTCATGTCTGCTGCTTGGATTTGGTTCTGATAACGGGTGGCTTGATGTATTCCGTTATCTGAGGTTGATGCAGTGCTTCCCAAAGTGGGTGCTATCGCCCCCTGGGGGTTTGCTGGAATGATCCAGGGGAGCTCAAAGACCGAATGCTTACACTTTACCCTGGATTATGGGGTTCTTGTTATTGCTGGAGGGGCGCTATTTTTTTTTCTGAAAAGGGGGCAGCAGGCCAAATAAATTAGTGAACCGAAAGTTTACCATAATCAAAGAAAATAGTAAAAATGAGAAATGTTAGGTATGGCCTTATAAAACATTTCACAGCTAAGAATGAGAAAATGACCCTACTAAGGTTAAGTGGTTAACTCTTAATTCAATTTCTTCTTGACTTTGCAAGTTTGTCCCACCCCTCCCCCTCAATCCTAGAGTAAAATTGGCTGAAAACATAGGAGTATATGTCAATTTTGCTGACTGATGAACATTTTTGGCCAAGAATTAAAGAGAGGGAAATCACAGTGTGAAATTAACCTAATGAAGGTGCAGTGACGTGCACCTCTCACATCAATCTTTGGCAATATCAATAAGGCCAAAGGGTGGGGGTGAGACGAGAAGCAGTGTATTGTCCTGTAATATTCCAAACAGAAAGCCAACAGTACCCTATGGAAGTACTACCCCTTAGAATAGTCAACTCGCTGAGCATCTGCCCCAGGTCCTTCAGGTAGCAGGACAAGGCAGGAGAGAAGACGGATACAGGTGAGACATGACTGGGCCGTGGATGGAAGATGATGGATGCCATGACATGAAACAAAATGTGTCTGGATCACTAAAGTGAGAGCAGATTTGCTCTGTAAATTTTCAACCAATTCATAACAAAAAGTTTAAAAATGTTTCCCAGACTGATCATTTTCAAGTTCATCTGTCCCATTCCATCATCACTCCCCCGTACCCCCACCCCCAAAACTAGTAGGCTAGAGAGTGATTTGGATACAAAAAGTTCTGGACTTGAATTCTCACTTTCTTGTCCTGTGCTTAAATGATCAAAAAGGAGCTACTTATTTACCTTAAACCTCAGGAGCCAACCAGATACCCTATCACGATTACAACACATATTTGAACACACCAGCTGCTAGTCATTGGATTTTAAAGTGTCATTCCTTGCTAGGAAAATAAAAACAATATTCTCTTGTCCTACTGGAGTTAATGATTTTCCTATACTAAATAATATTCCTTTCCTATAATATGGAACTTGAAATTATTATGACCCAAAGTTACTATTTAATAAGCTTGACTCCACTTTAACACAGTCATCCAAACTTTTTGTTAAGTAACAATCACTTATTCAACGAAAGGATGAGCTTGCTGCTGAGAAGCACTGTGATAATTGGAATGCAATGGAAGGAGAGGAAATGTGGGGCTCCAGCTGTCCTGGTTGCTTTAAGATCACATGTATACAGCAATTAAGATTTTGAAATGTTTTCATGACAGCATGCATTTTATGAAAGTTGCACTTATCACAAATATGGAGATACAAAAATGGTGAGGGGGAGTCCCGCTTGTTTATTTTACTGACATATATCAACACACAAAACGCAAATGTGGCTGCATAAGAATTTGTTGTTAGTTTACCAACTTTAATGAAAAGAAATTCCAATTCACGTAAAATTTGGATAAAACGCTCCTCTGTTTACCAACTTTAATGATAAGAAATTCCAATTCACGTAAAATTTGGATAAAATGCTCCTCTCTGTTTAGTATACAAAATTGAAGTTTTGGAGTCAAAGTTTTAGATTTCTGGAAATGACAGACATCTACAGTTTAGTATTTCCAACATTGCTCTAGATTCTGCATATAAATGCACCATGTAACTGATATGATTTAGTTTGGGATATAAATGTATTTGTGCACCCTGCCTGTGGGCACATGGGTTTACATACCACAAAGTTACTACCCAGAGGTGTTAGGGAGGAATAGTCATAAATTATAAGCAAGCTTTCTTTAGTCAAAAACTTCCGCCTCCATAATAGCCTTAGTAGCGAATCTGTATTTGTAGTTCTGAAGTCTGGCTCTCCTGGCAGGAAGCAGGACCTTGGCAGTTACCAAGGAGGGCACTTCCTACTGAGGAGCCCTAGGGAGCCTGCGATCAACCGAAAATGTCACCATATGAAATGTTTACTTCTTCAAAACAGCACCACCAACTACTGCTCCTGGGGTTTGGTCATTTGTTTGAAATACATTCACTTTGGAGTCTATCCAGTGGGCACTGTTGTTGGAGTTGGAGGTGCAATAGAAAGGGCAAGTTTTCATCAGATGACGAAGAAAGGCAATAAACGGGCTGAGCCCTGGTGGTGTAGTGGTTGTGTGCAAGACTGCGGCCCACTGGATTGGAGGTTCAAATCCAGCAGCAAGGCTGGGCCTCTTACTCCCACCATCAGAGGGCAGAGATGCCCCCAAAACTAAAACCAAACCAAAACAAAAAGACAGTAAACAAAAGCATTCAGACAGGGATAGATACGTGATTGGAAGGAAAGAGGATGGGCTGAGGAAGAGGGGTAGGAACCTTTATGAGAGGGCAGTGATGAAGTGAAAATGTCTCTGAAGGGGACACAGAACAGAAGGTTGTGGGGTGAGCACATTCGGGCCATGCGGAGAGCCAGGGTGGACGCCTGAGGCCAGGACGAACTTGCTATAGAGAAATGCTATGTGAACCTGAGGAATGCGGAATACACTGAAAGGAGAGGAAGCATGGCAGTTCCTGCTTCCCAGGTGCTTTAAGATCACATGTATGGGCTGAGCCCCGGTGGCGTAGTGGTTGTG
>PVJH01011750.1:0-67384 GCA_004026705.1 Nesogale talazaci | reverse complement strand
TGTTTAGCATAGAGACTAGATCGATATGGTGAATAAATATAACCCTGATGCTATACATATTTACTTATTTGAATCAACATAGTACCCCCTTTTCTGTTTCAAGGACTCTCCTATGTGCAGGTTCTCACGAGTACAACTAACTGTTAGGTAATTCCCATTTTTTTGCATTATTATCCATAGTTTGTTGAAACCCACACAGTAAATGCCTTTGTATAGTAAAACACAAGTAAACATCTTTCTGGTAGTCTTTGCTTTTAGATTATATCTATCTGACATCAGCAGCAATATTCTTTATTCTACCTTAATCTCCTAAATCAAGCTTAAACTTCTGGTAGTGGATGATGTACTGTTGTACCATTTTTGAATTATCTTCATCAAACTTTTACTTGCATAATGAAATTGCTCAATAATTTCCAATCTGTTGAATAACATTTTATTTCGGAGTGGTCATAAATATACATCTTTCAGCTGGATGCTGTCTTCTAGATTTATTGATATAGACCATTGAGCGTTTCCAGGGTTTTCCCATAACCATTTCTAAGTCATGTCTACATAGCCTATTATATTATTTCATTTTTACTTGTAACGTTGAAATTTACAGAAAATTTTCTCTCTAAATTTTTATTAAAAAAAGTTTTAAGCAAGAGCAAGCAGGCTGACACATAAATGCATGAGTTACATTTTGTCTTGGAACAATGACCTGCACAGTCACTGTGGAGATAGCATTGTGTAATTAGATAATTATTTTCCTTCCTTGGTTGGTCAATTAGAGTTTTCTTTTTTAGGATTTTTGTTGGAAGTGCTTTGAAGTAATTTGGAGTAAACTGATTTATCTAAACCCTTCCGTATATTAGGAAAAAATATGAAGACAAGGAAAGGGATTGGGATCTTTATTATGGAAAGAAGTAATATTTTGAGCAGTTATCTAGATCATCATGAAGTTGAGTTGAGGTCATTATGAAGTTTTAATCTCATCACTAATTGTGTTGTGCTACCATGGTTGAGTCTTATTCTCTTATGTATAAGGAGAGGATTATGTATTTTTTCATGATTCTTTACATTGAAGATCAAGTACATTAATTGTAAAAGATACTTGAAATAATATAATTACCTAAATACACATAGTCCCCAATTTATGATGGCTTCTGATCCCATGGCTTCATTGTAAGTCCATTCTGACATAAGTTGAATCCTCTTTTCAAAATCTATTATTGTTACCTCTGATTATTAGCATTCATATAAATCCATTCTTGGTTTTGTGAGTTGTTTGGGAGTTTACTTATAAACATATGAAAGTGGACATCTGAGAATGTTACCATCAGCAAATTATCTGCAGCAGCATTGCATATAGCATATATTACTGAGGATACTTCTTGTCATTGAGTCAAATCTGACTCATGATGACCCTAGAGGCCAGGGTAGAACAGACCTCATGGATTTCTGTAACTATTAATAGGAGTGGAAAATCTCATTGGAGTGATTGGTGGTTTTGTCCTGCTCATCTTGTGTTTAGCCACCCAATGGGTAAATAATACCACTAGGACTTCTATATTACTAACATGAAGAGATACCCCCCCCCAAAAAAAAGAGACATTAGTGAAGTTCATCAGCTCAAATAGATCACGAACTCTCTGTATATTACTAAAACAGAAAGCATAGCTAGCTTCTTTCTGAATTAATGAAGAATAACAAATAGGAAAATAGTATTTGGGTAGGGAAAATGTTAAAGTCCAACTACAGGCTTTGATATGATTGATTTACTTGGGCCCTACAAAAGGACACACTATGCTTATATATCACCAATAGTGGTGTAATAAGTGAAATGGTGTAATTTGCAACTTGAGTTCTTCTATTTCATTTCTTCAACCAAACCCATTGCTGTCAACTCAATTCTAACTTAAGTTGAACTTCTGGGTTTCCAAGACTGTAAAACTTTATGGAAACAGACAACCTCATTTTTAATCCTGTGGAGTGGCTGTTGGGTTGAAATCACTGACTTTCTCAGTTAGCAGCCGAATTCTATACTGACAGATCTCCAAGGATCTTTACTGCAAGTGAGATAGATCATTGTTCCTGTGATAGAACTCTCGGGTACAGCAGGCTCCATTGAGGGGGCCTTTGAGATTTCTTCCTCTGTAATTCTAAGATGGGCATTTGAAGAATGGTCCATTACCAACACACACACACACACACACACACACACACACACTATGAATCTGCATAAAATAGTATCTTGTCCCAATATTTATCAAATGATTGGAACTGCTTTGTCTGGATTGAAAATTATATTCGTGGTCAATCCAATTTTGTGTCTGCATAAATAGAGACTTTGTATCTTTAAAATTTTTCTTTCCAGACCCTAATTATTTATCATAATTTTATATTGTGGAGCTTTTTCTCATTTTCAGAATTATTTGCTCTTCCACAGAACCTGATGAACTGACTCATGAGGATTCCTTCCCACACTAGTCCTTGTACAGCTTATCTCACAACCCAATGCTGTTCTCATCTCTGCTAGGAGAATGCTTGGCAATGTTCCCTTTGCCTGTGGCCCACTCTCACTCCCAGGATTCTCTGCTATTATCTTTGCCCTGTGAATTTAGTCATTGTTACAAAACTCGGCTGAGGTACTGGCTTCTCTGAATAGTGCTCCCAGAATCTCACAGCCAGATTTGGTGATCTCCCCTACACGCTTAAAGGATACCACAGCTCTTCTTTATTCTCAATCTATCTGCTTATAATTGTAGTGTAGAGTCCATTAATCTCTACCAGTATAGATACGCTTCAACGTGCATCTCTGCAGTCACAGTGCCTAAAGGGTACACAGCTCTTTAGAGATGTCCTTGTAAAGCTGAATCAAGGCAAAGAGAGCAATTGCATCATGATTATTAGAAACTATTACTTTTCCCTTTCTTTTTTATCTTTTTTAGATTATTGTAGTAACACATATAGAACCATTTTAATTGTACAACTCAGCAACTGATTACAATTACAATGCAATGATATTATCACCACTATCTTTATCCCAAAGTTAACATCACCCCAAACAGAAACCCATGTTGTGGCGGTCATGTGCTTATATTAATTTTGTGATTGAAATGTAGGGGTGGAGTCTAGCCTGTTAATCTGGAGATAGCCATTGAGTAGCCAATGAGACCTCTATGTGGGCATGGCTTTCTCCTGAGACTTCTGGGAAATCTTGCGATATTTCCCTCGTGAAGATGAGAAGCTATCTTCCCCAGTTGTTGGGAGTTATAGAGATGACTAATCATGGACAAGACAAGCTGGTAGCATTTGAGAAACTGGAAGAGTCTGCAGAGAGACCACACAGCTTTGCCCTGATGGAGCCAGACCTCTGAAGCTGGGGTAGCCAGATGAAGATCTCTGCCAGCGATGAGCTGCTTCTGCTGTTGATGGACCCTGAGCCCTGGAGGCGAGGTGCCCTGCCAGGACTGGGATTCTGCACCCCCTGATCTGTGACTTCGTGAGTCAGAAGAAGACTTTATAGACTGATTTCGGGCACATGGGCTAATATCGGACTTATGACTTTGAACTGGACTGGGCTGAGATGTTTTCTCCATATCACATTCCTTTTGTATATAAACCCTTTCCTTGTATCGATATGCGTGTCTTTGAATTTGTTTCTCTAGTCTACCCGGATTAACACAATGCTAATGAATAAAATTATCCTGATATCATTTAGGAAGGAGATGAGCCTCTATACTCCCATGAAGACATAGAGTCTTAGAAACCTAGGAAGATCTAGTCTGACCCATGGGGTCACCATGAGTCATAATAAAATCATTTGCTGTGATTTGATGGCATCGGACAACAGAAACACCACCCCCAACGTATTTGCTGGTGACCCTCAAATCATGTAAAGGGCTTCCAGAAGCATAATTAAATATAGATCATAGGAATTCATGTGTAAAACAGTTTGGGGGAGAGTGATGACAAAGTAGTTTACAAAGCAATAGAACATATTACACTGGAAATTTGGAAGAGCACATATGATTTTAATTTCATCCAAACAGATAGATAAATTGTGATTTACAGATACAGCCCAAGGTCTTCGGGCTAGTAAGAAGTTTACATTTGCAACTTACTTCTCAGGTTTTTTGCAGCTTTTACTAAAAAAATAAAAAAGAACTTTGTTACTTTCGTATTTTTAAAAGTTTCCAGCATAAATAGTTCTGAAAGCTCCCTGGATAAACTTTCTTTGGGATACTTTATGTGAATAGGTCTCCTGGGAACCTCTTTGCTTTTCTACTTTCATCATAAGTGAGCTCCATCTGAAGACAGGCAAAAGTAATGGCTCAATGAGATGCCAGAGCAAACATAAGTTATTTCAGAAGCCATGCAGAAAACAGTGTTATTTTCTCTGAAAGCTTTGTAATAAATTTCTGACCAGGAACAAATGAAGTCAAGGACAGAACTTGGCTGTAGGGCTTGATGGTTGCAGTTTCATAATGGTTTATGGGTCAGGTAGTCACACTCCTCTAATGCCAAGACCTGCATTTCTCAATTCCATTCAAGTCTTCACTTAAGCTGGAGCCCTTTCATTTCTCCATTACACTTCTGTTGAGCATGGATCAAGTAGCCTACAAAGCAGAACAAATTTGAACTGCATCCTTTGAACCAGAAAATTCACCTCTTTCTCATGAAAGTTTGTAATCTTTGGGGAGCTGCTTAAAGCAACACACACAAAACAGCCTTCCTCTTTATATACGACAAATACATAGGTTGAGATTTCTAGCATTTAAGTAAAATGATATCTGCCTACTTGTGTCTTTCTTTACCTTCTGACCACGCATGAGTTATGAATTAGGTAATTTAGTCAGCATTTAGATCAGGCCATTTTCTCAGATGTTTCCTTTCAGAAGCAATATTACTGAGGACTAAGGAAATTAAAGTACTTTTTCAGTGTCAGGCCCGAAGTCAGTAGCTCACAATCAAAGTTCTGTCTTGAATTCTTTTTCAGATAATCTGTCAACCCATTATTTCAAGAGCACGCTTAAAGAAACAGACCCAACAATGAGCCCAGAAGTTGACTGAGCCAAAAGAAAAGAAAAACTGGCATTTATGTAAGACTCTAGAAAATTTGAGATCTGATTATTCCAGAATGATTATCCCAGAGAGGTTGAGCAATCACAGGACACTTATTCAGCACCAGCCATTTTATGTTTGCTGGAGTCCCTGTGCAGTACAAATGGTTAGAGCTCTTGGCTGTTCGCTGAGAGTTTGGATGTCTGGGCTCACCAGAGATACTTCTGAAGAAAGAATGACTGATTGAGTGTCTCTCCAAATGTCCCAGCCAATGAAAAACTCCACAAAGCGCAGTTGTATTCTGACACACCTAGGCTCTCCATGAGGTAGGGCCAAGTTAGTGACAACTTATTAGGTATATGCTCATCTTCTGAATGATATGATTTACTGGTGATTAGTACCACCACATTTTTCAAAGACAAAGTCGCTTCCCACATACCTTCAATCAGGGCTGCAGTCAAGCCTAAAACATGAATGACAAATACCTAAAATATGTAGGAACGTGAATTGCAGCATGTGTCATGACTCACCAGTTATATTTATTGAACATAGTTGTTACTAGTGAAAAGATTCAATCGTCCAAAAAAAATTGGAGATGTGGTATTGAACAAAGATCAATGAATTTCCCTAATACAAACTTTCTGTGTCAATCTGCACTTTCAATCTTTAAAAATGAATAATGTTTCCCATAATCATTTGGTCATAGGAAGAGTTTATTGTAGAAATATATTGTGAACTATTACTCCTTGGAACACTCTAAGGAAGATGCTTAAGTGCTTAATGGATTGGTATAAACCAATGAATTATTTGCGTTCTAATGAGAGCTCCAGAGTTTAAGTCAGGGATAAAAAGACTGTTATCAGGAAGGTTATAGGTGGAGAAGAGATTGGGCCAAAAGCAAGAACACTTTTTCCCACCATCTATGCAATAAGGATTGGGAGACTCTGGCACAGACTACATTTATAGAATATCTGAGGACAAATGAGTAAATGGTTAAGAAAAATGGAGACATTTTTAAAGGAAAAGAGGAATGCAATTTGCAGATCCCCAGTGCGAATGGCAAGGTCTGACACAAAGTAGTGCTCTGAGTAAATGAGTATAGCAGTGAGTGAGTTCTAGAATAGCTATGAGTGCCTGTATGGATACTTGAAATGTGACCAGGTTCTCATGGCATTTGGATGACTTGAAAGAAGGAACGATGATATAGGTAAAAGCCCTCAACTGTGTCCACATGGAAGAAGCACATCACCCTCTATGATCCAAGGACCGAAAGTAATACTAGCCAAATCTACAGGATGGAATGGCGTCAGAGTTTAAATTGAAAATACTTCATTTGCAGAAGACTATGAATGACAGTGGGAGTTGAAAATCCATTTACCCATATACAGTATGCACACGCGTGAATTAATAAGTCTCTAGTGAATCCCTCTGATCATAATTGAGGAATCTGAATAACTGTTATTAGACAGAGTGCATTTTAAAGTCAGTTATAGCAGAAGTAGTTAGGTTTAAATTTAATATTTTATCATTTTATCTAACTTTTGACACATTTTAAAACTATTCCAGTTAAAAATAAATGGGGGGGGAGCGCTGAGCTGCAGTGGTGTAGTGGTTGTGCACAGGACTCCAACCCACTAGGATGGAGGTTCAATTCCAGCTCCACAGGAGCAAAGGCTGGGCCTCCTACTCCCACCACCTTAGGGCAGTGAGTCCCCCCCCCAAAAAAAACAACAAAAATAAATAAATGGGGGGAGAGAAGGATACATGTGTATTAAACCCCTCATGAATCCTCTCTGACCATGAACCAGAGATGTGCCTAACCTTGTATAGAACGCGTTGGCAAATGATTGTTACTGATACAGTTAGATAAAAAATTAGCACCCTTTCATTTGCTCTTCCTTATGATCCATTTAAAGTTGTTCTGGTTTTCAATATTTTACATTCTATTTTTGATTGAGATTTTTATCTATCTTGCTTTGTCATTGCTGTTGGTTTTTTAACTGTTTTTCTGTATTGGTATTTCTGTATTTACCAAGATTGGTAGATCTATAGAGGCAGTATCTGGATTGATGGTTCTGTAGGCTTACGTCTAGGGGAGGTAGAGGGGAAAAGGAAAACTAATGATGATGTATGCAAGAATGAAGAGAATATTCCAATATTGATTGAGGTGATAATTTTAAAACTCTTCTTGATGTGATTAAACTATTGAATTGCATGCTATGTGAATTATATGACAGTAAAACAGTTGTGGACAATAAAAGAGAACTTCATGAAAAGGGGGCTTATACTGAATTAATATGTCACTAAAATCAGCATCCATTATTGTCTTACAATGAAATTAGTTATTTATAATATCCTATTGCCATAACAGGCGTCTTTATATCAAATACTAATTATGTATAGGTCTCATTTCTTCTAGCCTTCTAGCTGCATGGAACTGAGAGGCACCAGCCATTTGAAAGTTTATTGCACTTGTGACACACATGATCACACAGTACCCAACTATGTGCTCTGTTATGACCATTTAGTTGAGTAGAAAGCTACAATAAAGTAGCCCATTATTTCATTGTCTTCTGAAGTATTCATAATAAGTGTAAAACACCTTTACTTGTTCATCATCTATGTGGTTTGAGAAAGAAAGGCAGAAAGAATTGAGATTTGACATTAGAAATGATTTCCTGTCTTTTTTAAAGCTTTTTAATTTATCTCTCACCAATTAAAACCCTTCATCTTCTTTAAAAGATGTGCTCATAGCAGCTGGATGGGTTTCACACAGCTTTGCCATTCATTGTTTAGTCCATGTGTGGCGGTCATGTACTTATGCTAATTTTATGACTGAAATGTAGGGGTCGAGTCTAAACCTGTTAATCTGGAGATAGCCATTGAGTAGCCAATGAGGCCTCTATGTGGACATGGCTTTCACCTGAGACTTCTAGAAAATCTTGTGATATTTCCCTTGTGAAGATGAGAAGCTATCTTCTCCAGTTGTTGGGAGTTAGTAAGAGAGATGATTAATCATGGACAAGACAAACTGGCAGCGTTTGAGAACCTGGAGGAGCCAACAGAGAGACCACATAGCTTTGCCCTGATGGAGCCAGACCTCTGAAGCTGGGGTGGCCAGATGGACACCGCTGCCAGCAATGAGTTGCTTCTGCTGTTGATGGACCTTGAGTCCTGGAGGCGAGGTGCCCTGCCAGCACTGGGATTCTGCACCCACTGTCCTGTGACTTTGTGAGTTGGAAGAAGACTTTATAGACTGATTTTGGGCATATGGGTTAATATCGGAGTTATGACTTTGGACTGGACTGGGCTGGGATACTTTCTTCATGTCCATTCCTTTTGTATATAAATCCTTTCCTTTTATCGATATCCTTGAATTTTTCCTCTAGTCTACCCGTACTAACACACAATGTAAGAGAAAAGCAAGGAGTGTGGTTTGGGAGTTGCGCTTGCAATTGCAGCATAGAGTTCTCTGTGGTAGTTACATAATGTCAATTTAAGGATTAAACATGTAGGGTTGGAGACTAGCCTGTCAAACCAATCATAGTCAATGAGGCCTCTGTGTGGACATGGCCTTCTGAGAATTCTAGGAAATCGGTACTTTCTCCTTGGAGGCAGGAGACACCTCCTTTGCTTGTCTGACTCCCTGGGAGACATTGCAGCTGAAACACCATATGAAGCTACCCTAGTTCCCTGAGCTGGACAAGCCACATGGATGCAACCAGACCTTGGAAGCCAGAGAAGCCACAGAGAAACTGCTGCCAGTGTGGAGATGCTTACACTGCCACTAGATCCAAAGATTTTCTACCCACTGGCTTGTGATCGCCCTGCATTTGGCTTCATTGCATGTGTTTCATTAGTGTGAAGAGGACTTTATAGATTGGTATTGGACATATGGGCTAATATCAGACTTATGGCCTTGTACTAGACTGGGCTGGGGTGTTTTCTTAATTTTCAATTGCTCTTGTATATAAACCTCTTTCTTGCACACATATGCCAGTTTATGAACTTGTTTCTCTAGTCTTCTCAGACTAACATAGTCTCTGAACAAGAGGAGTGCAGCCTCACAGCTGTCTAATTAGTCTAGGTACATTAAGTTGTTGATTTTTTATTCTTTTCCTTTCTTTTTTCATAGGTAACTTTACACAGGAAACACTTATTCTATGGCATACTTCTCCAAAACCAGAAAGGGCTGTTTATTTATTTAAGACAGGTGTCTTTACATACTTGTGGTGTGAAGTAGGTGTGCAGGTCCCTTCTTATACATTCTCTCAGGATTCTTTTTCCTTTGCTTTTGAAACCTCTTTATCATTTCCAGAGGATACAACATCCACAAATATAAAGTCAGCTCTCTGGAAAGACTAGCTCTGTGAAGCACATATGAATTTCTATATACTTCATAACGATTTGTCAAAAATCCTGCATGAAGGAGAAGAGCATTAAAAGTGACTGTTTTAAAAAAGAGTTACCATGTCCAGGTACAGTCTTCTGGGGGAATATATATTTTTACTTGGAAATGCCAGAAGCCTTCAGCCACAGGTACGGCAGTCATTTTTCCACAATCCCATTAGTCACAGCTCTTTATAAGTAGCCAAGCCTGTTAAGTAACTCAATATAGGGGTTGTGCCCCTACATGCCAAAGCCTCCTACAGGAAGGTGGAAGCCAAGAAAGGCTAAGGGGCATGCTCCAAATTCAGACCCCTGAACTAGAGAGTCAGTACACTGAATTGCCTAAACTAGGTGAGGTGGACTAAATTCAGTCAGCTGGAACTTCAAGACCACTGTCCCCCTTTTCAGCTGCAACTCTGCCTCGCCACCACCTATGGGTGTGCAGTCCCATGAGGTTGCCCGTGGCGAGTGACTGCAAAACCTGGACCTTCTCTGTCCTTTTAAAAAAATCACTTGGATCATAAACCGGGCTTAGGTGTGAATTCTTTCTCATGTTGAGCCAAGAACCAAGATATTTCCCACCAGAGAAATCTAACATTTTAGATTAATTCTTCCACTGGCCATCTTCCCTGCCAATCGATTGTCTTGAGATTTAAAAGGCAGTTTTACGTGCCAAGTAAATTGAGAAGACTTCAGATAAGGATCCTTACTTGATGGGCTTATCTGGAGCAATGAGCATTTGCCAGTGTTTGCTGAGAGAATATTTTCAGGGCTTCCTTCACCCAGAGGTCTGTGGGTACTCCCATGAATACTCCAGCTGCCCAGGGGGTCATCACCTCTGTTGCAGCATCTTTAGCTGAAGGGCAATTCCCCTTCTTTCTTAATAGGTTTTTAGAAGTATCAGTCAGCAAATGTCATTGTCCTTTGCATTCACTTCCGGCTGTGCAGGGAATACTAAACAGAGGTGGATCTAAACATAGAAAGAGACCGGCTTCTTCTCCATGGAGATAGGGATCTACACAGACAAAGAGATGAAATGGGATTTTTTGGTGCTGTTTTTACAGGCTGGTTTTGCAAGGGCTGCTACTGCACTCTGCTGGCTCTTTCCACTCTCTCTGGGCCTCTAGAGAGGATAGTGTGTGTCTGGGCTAGTAAAGTTCCCCTGTGCACACAATGAGGCATTTCTCTAGAAGTTTTGTAAAAAGGAAAATTTAGGGTCTATTAGATATCAAAGATAATCTGAGAAAGTGTGCTCCTGTTCATTTGTGACATACTTTTCCATTTTGATCTGGCACATTCTGCAACCCTTGAGGGTATGGGAAGTACAGGGTTCCAGTCAACAGGAATGCCTTTATAGTCTGTCATCTCTCGTCTTACAATTCAGACTGAGGATTATTCTAGACCTCTATATTCTGGATTGTGGAGTGGTTCTAATTTTATTCTAGGTTCCTCTCACCCCACTCAGAAATCAAGATGTACCTTCTCTACAGTAAGATGGTTACATCCTTGGCAATAAGTCTACATTTATTGAATACTAGATTCTTTAGTTGAGAGGAGACTTGGTGGTGCAGTGGGTTGTGGATTTGGGTGCTAACTACAAGGTAAGCAGTTCGAAACCACAAAGCACTCCACACGTGAAATAAAAGGCTTTCTAGTCCCATAAGAGTTCCCATCATGGAAACCCACAAAGGCAGTTCTAACCTGTTGTATAGGGAGGTCCGAGCTGGAATCAGCTCCAGGGCAGTGAGTTTGGCACTTGTTTTTGATACTCTTTAATTGAAAGTCTTCAGACAACAGTGGGTAGACTCCCAGAGGCAACAATTATATAAGAGATCTTGTGCCTAATATCTTCATTTTAGAGTTGAAGTCAGTGTTTTTCTCAGTGATTATAGAATTGAGTAATAACCTGGAGATTGGAGACCCCCAAACATAGACATTTCTTTCCTAACAAAGAAACATTATCATGGGTTCCTGATAAGCTATCAGAATAAGTGTGAAAAGGAACACATTCATTTTCAACAATAGAATCTCAACTATTTTATGGTTTTCTTGGTGCTAAGGATACAATCTTTTTAATGACAATTTCTTAACTTTTCTGATGAAATTTTAATTTGCAAACAGCATTGTACCTCTTTTAGTTTGCTACCATTCCTCCACAAATTCTTGTCCCATTATGTATTCCTTTCTAAAATGTTCAGTTTTTCTTCAGTATTTATAAATTTTTGTAGGCAAACATTCATAACTTCTTTTGATTTTTCTAATGGTTCTCTCTTATTTTCTATTTTTTTCTTTCTCCATATGAGTATTTTCAAGCACTCAATTAACAATGTCTGCTTGAAGATTAAATATCGCTGAGGATGTGTGTGCAATTAAAGTAACCTCAAATCAAAGACATAGATGAACCCGTTAATGTTGTTTGAGATTAAGGAATTCCTAAGACTAGCTGTCAACTCGGACTGACCACATAGGACAGTAGCACTGCCCTGGGAGTTTCCGAGATGTTAAGTCTTTTTGTTGTTGTTTGTTTTTGACATCACTGCCCTCTGGGACTATAAGTCTTTATGGGAAAAGAAAGCCTAGCCTTCCTCCCTCTGAGTGAATGATGATTTCAAACTTCTGACCTTTCTGATCTCTTCTGTATGCATTACCAATATGTGTCCTGAGCTCCTCTTTAATTATTATATAATCATTTCAGCACTATAAACCTTGAGTTTGGATTTTTGTTTCCTAATCAAATTGCATTCATTAATAATAATTCATTGCTTTCACATAAAATAGACAACAGTATAGAGAACTAATGTTGGAGGTTGCTGAATAACAGGAGATGACCACCATTCTGGACTGACCTGATTTCATCAGTAAAAAGCAAATTATACTCATCTTTTTCTAAATCTGTGAAGCTACTTAAGAAATCTCTACAGCTTCCATTACACTTTTTGATATAGAATATAGAAATGTGGTTCTCCCTTTCTACATTTGAGAGCTCTTAAGGTTTTCCAGATGCAGTGAATGTGAACATAAAGCAAGTTAATATAAAAATGTTCATATATTGAGAGTCAAATAAATAGCACAAAGAACTGTAGGAGTACTAAAGTAGAACTTTCAATCTGGGACTTGCTCTGCAAAGAAACAATGGGTAGTGTGTCCAGTCTATGTGCTTGGCTGCACGGAAAGTTAGATGCATGGATCCACTTAGGGGTGCTTTGAAAGAAAGGCCTGAAAACCCCTTTCTAATAAAATTGCCACTAAAAACATATATAATAGAGTTCTATTTTGATATTCATTGCTTGGAATGAGTGAAAATCAGTTCACTATGAGTGAGTTATAACTTTATCGATCTTTCATTTATAGTACTTCGGAACTTGAAAAACCTCTTTCATGCAATACAGTTGCTAAATAAAGCATAGTATAAGTCATCTTATCTAAAAGTTACTTAAATAAATTTAATGAGGCAAAAGTATTGTTAATGTCTATATTCAACACAGGTGGGCAGACGCACAGTAGCATTGAGAATTTCTGGGTCACTTTTACTTGGTTAATCTATGTATTTATAATTTTTACAATGCAAAACCAAGCACTATATAACTTTCTATTTTGTAGGTTCCAAGCTGAGGATGTGGCATCTGACCTGCTCTGACTTTAGTAATAGAAGGAGAATTCAGTTCCACATTAATCTAAGGCCAGTCTTCACCAGGCAGAGTTCTGGCATACCTGTATGATTTATCCTTTCTTTACCGTATTCTGATGCCAGTTTTATTCCCATTACATTGCTGGGTTTCATAATTTGTTGCAATGGCCACAAAAAACTCACAAATAATAGTCATGATTTATGGAGAATTATTAGGGAAATTAACAAGCTACTGTAAATCAGGATCTTAAACCATGAAGGATAGTCATTGGTCCACCACTGCCCCTCTCCTCAGCCTAAAGCCAAGTCTCTCTCTGACCATGAGCCTCTCAGTCACATGGCCCTTTGGACTTGGCATCTGTGGGTACAGAAACCAGTGTGCAGCTCTCCTTCACTGCCCCACTCCCCTCTCATCTGAGCATGCCGTTCTGTTCTGGCATGGCTCCTCTACTCCCTCTGCCACTTCAAGAAGTGTTATTGAGTAATGACGATGGCTCTGGTTGGAGTGCATTATAAGTTTCAAAGTAAAATAACTTAGGGTTTAGTCTTGTAAGTGTAGTCTTATATAAACTGATATTATGAAAAAAATGTGTTGCTATAACTAACTCTATGGATATTTTAATTTTCATTAAATACTCTTCCATTTCTTATCACAATCCATACATTCATCCATTGTGTTAAGCATATTGTATGTATATTACCATCATCAGTTTTAAAGCATTTCCTTTCTACCCGAGTCCTTGATATCAGTTCCTCATTTCCCCTCTCCCTCTGCCACTCTCCCTCCTTCATGAACCTTTGATAAGTTATAGATTATTATTTTCATATTTCACATCATCCTCTCATATCCTTCACCCACTCTTCTGTTGTTCATCCCCTGAAAGTGGGTTAAATGTTGATCCTTGTGATTGATTATTCCTTTCCCCCACCCCCATCTTCCCCTCATCCTACTGGTATCTCTATTCTCATTGTTGGTCCTGAGGGGTTTATCTATCCTGGATTGCCCGTGTTGTGGAATCTTATCTGTGGCAGCATATATGTTCTGTTCTATTCCAATTTGTAAGGTAGAATTGAAGTCATGATAGTGGGGGTGGGGTGGGGAGAAAGCGTTAAAGAACTAGAGGAAAGTAATATGTTTCATTGGTGCTAGACTGTATCCTGACTGGTTCATCTCTTCTTTTTTTACACTTCTATAGAGGGATATCAAATTGTCTACAGTGGGCTTTAGGTTTCTATTCTTTCCACTCCTCCCAGCCCCCATTCACATTGGTATGATTTTGTTCTGGGTCTTTGATGTCTGCTACCTGATCCCATCAACACCTCATGATCACACAGGCTGTTGTGATTCTTTTATGTGGGCTTTGTTGCTTCTCAGCTAGATGGCCACTTTTTTATGTTCAAGCCTTTAAGACCCCACATGCTATCTATATCTTTTGATAGACACCAACAGCTTTCTTCACCACATTTGCTTATGCACACATTTTGTCTTCAGCATTGGTGTTGGGAAGGTGAGAATCACAGAATGCCAGTTTAATAGAACAAAGTGTTATTGTGTTGAGAGAGCACTTGAGTTGAGGCCCCATGTCCATCAGTTACCTTAATACTTAATATATAGATATAAGTACATAGATATAGCTCCCTATTTTATATATACTGTAAATATATTTATATGCATATGTACATACATACATGCCTGTATGTAGACCTCAATAAATATCCTTTGCCTCCTAGTTATTTCATCTATTTCCTTTTATTTTCTTCTTGTCCCACGATCATGTTCAGCCTTCCTTCAGGCTTAATAATTTCTCACGGTTGCATTGTCCTTGATTAAGCCCCACTAGGCATTCTATGCTCACTTTTTATTGTTTTTAGTTCACTTGCTGTTCTCTTGTCTCTGGGTTAGTTGACTCCCCACTCCCTTTCTCCCACCTCCCCTTCTCCCATGTCCCCCTGTAACCATTGGTCCAGTTGTTTTCATCTCAGGATTGTTTCTCTCACCTATCTTATTTAGATAGACATGCAGAGACATTAATAAGGGCAAAATCCAGGCAAAACCAAACAAAACAACAAAGGAAGACAAAACCAACAAAACAGCAATGAAAAAAAAAAGCAAAATATCAACAAAAGGAAAACCAGTGAGAAAAAGGGGAAGCTTATAAATAATTCTAGTTTATTTTTTGACCTTTAGGATTTTTTTCCAGTTGAGTCTGATACGGTGCCATATGGTGTTCCCAAAGTCTTTTTTTAATATTTTCCCAGGGATTTTATCACTCTGCCCCCCTTGCTACTCTGTTGCATGCCTTTACTATTTCACCCCAGTGTGATTGGGTCAAATTGGGCACGATTCCCACACTGTGTCCCCTGTGTTGTCTCACGCAGTGCTAGGGATCAGTGAGGGACTTCATGTCTCATGGAGGTGCTGGCCTTATGGCCTTCTTTGTGCAATGTCTGCTCTGAACAGGAATATTGTCTTTGGGGCTAGGAGGGCCAGAATGTGTTCCCCTTGCTCTCCATTCCTTTTCATTTCTCCTGTGTGCACTAATCAGATGTACCCCTCTCCCCAAGCCCTAGCTTCATGCATTCTTCTGGTGGTAGGGCCAGGGGGAGTGCACATATTTGAAGTCAGAACCAGCTCGAAGACCTCTCTACTGATTCCTTGGTACATGCTAGTATGCTGTATTCATGTCTTGATGCAACAGGTTGAAGCCTGGTCTCTCGGTCCATCTTTTGTGGCGATATAAACAATATTCTCTCCTTAAGTGGGTTAGTGCCCTGCTTCCCAGACAAGCCCCATGACATTTTTTCTTCTTCTCTTTCCCCTTCTTATTTAGTTGGGTACCATATGTATGCCTAGGTGGGGTTTAGTCCTTGCCACAGTACCTGGACCTCACCCCAGGAATGTATGTATATAGTAGTCTTTCCCCTATGACCCATTTTTAAAGCTTACCTCAGTGGATTCATGTTGTACTTGTCCTTTTGTGCTTGACATACTTCACTTAGCATGATTTCCTTCAGTTCTTCCCAAGTGGTGATGTGCTTCATTTGTTCACTGCTGCTTTTTAGCTATGCATAGTATTCCATTGTATGTATACATCATAAATTTTTTTATCTATTTCTCTGTTGATGGAAATTGGGGTTGTTTTCAACTCCTTGCAATTCTGAACTGTGATATGATGTACCTACAAGTATGTACATGAAAGTTCCTCTCTCCCTACAACCCCCTCCAACACTTGTTACCATAAGTACTCAAGTATCAGCTGACCTGAATATAAGCTGGTCTGCCTAAGTTTGCCACAAAAACTGATAAAACTTACTGACGTGAGTACAAGCCTAGAGTGGAAAATGTAGCAGTTACTGGTAAATTTAAAAATAAAAATAGATAGTAATAAAATTATATTAATTGAGCACTCAGTAGGTAAAATGCTTTTGAATATTCATTTCAAAAAAGACATTAGACTAGCACTGTAAGTGCAGAAGATGGTCAACAAAAACAATATGGTATCAACAATAACTGTATACACTATTAACTGCATATGCTGCACATCACTACATACTCTGCCTTACCACATGTACACAATGCAGCTTGTATAGTGTGGGGCCTAGCACAGGCTGGTGAGATTCCAGAATGTGATGACATGACTGTTTGCATAGAGCAGACTGTCAGTGTCAGGCAGAAGTGGGAGTTAGCAGGGCAGGTAGGTGAGGAGATAGAGCTGGTGAAAACACTTCAAGGATGCCAAGAGAGGCCAGATCTCCACTCCGTTTCCCCTCCTCCTCCTCTCCTTCCACAACCTTCAGGCCCAGGTGAAGATAAGCCATTATAGATAACGGTGAACCCTATTGCTTAACTCTGGACCTATAGACAACAAAGGTACAGTGGAAAATTCCCCAGCTATTCCCTCCTCCCAGACCTGGGCTATAAAACTCTTCACCTCTTACCTGTATAGTTTGACTTTGAAAGGCCCGAACTGGGGTCCGTGAACCTCACCTTGTAGCTCAGGATGCTTCATCCCTTTTCTCTGCTCTCTCTTCCCTACTGGAATAAATTTCTGAAACTGTTTTCTACTATTTCTTTCTTTCCATTGCCAAATCCACTTCACAATTAGGGCTCATAATATACATGCTCCATTGTGTAAGCACTATGTTACTGCTTGTGCTGCGTTACTGCATACACAGTATTACACATGTATATGGAAAATGCTAGCGCACATATTTTGAGCACTAACACAGGCTGCTTTATGAAAGTATAGTCAACACTGAATCCAGATAAGGATTAATAAGAAAATAAAAAGTACAATATAGCAGACTTAGTACTATATTCAAGACCAGAGATATACCAGTACTTTTGCTCCACAATGCTTGGGCAGAGCAAGGGCGCATGACCAAACATGGCCAAGACTGTAAAGGCTATGTCATTTCCAGGTCACAGCCCTGGAGAAGAGCAGACACAACCACATTCATCTGACAAGGATATGGCAAGCCCCAGGTACCAGCACACAGAAGCGGGCAAATTCTTACCCAGTACAGTGCTGACAACATAGAGCAAAGAAGAGTGGTAATATTAGCTGTCATCAGACCACCCACAGATAATACAGGTACCTGCAGATGAGTGGGAGAAACCAGAGAACACCCACACTGCACGGGAGAACCAATAAGTGGGACTCTCACTCTGTATAAGATGAGGGGGGCTTTTTCAACATAAAAAATGTGCTGAAAAAACTCGGCTCATTCACAAGTATGTACAGTACTTTCTGATTTTTTGAATTGGATTATCTTTGAGGGTGCTAGGGAGTTTCATATAGTTGTCTTCATTTGCACTGTTCTTATGTTAGTCTGGGTAAACTAGAGAAACAAATTTCATAGACACACATATGGATATAAGGAAATGATTTATTATATACAAGAGGAATGGGACATTGAGAAAGCATCCCAGCCCAGTCCAGTTCAAAGTCATAAGTCTGATATTAATCCATATGCCCAATATCAATCTATAATGTCTCCTTTTGACTCACAAAGTCACAGGCCAGTGGGTGCAGAGTCCTGGCACTGGCAGAGGTCTCCCCAGGGCTCCTCGCTTCCAGGGCTCAGGGTCCATCAATAGCATTCAGTTGTGGTAGAAGCAACTCAGTTCTGGCAGGGGTCTCCATGTGGCTTCTCCAGCTTCAGAGGTCTAATCCCATCTGGGTAAGACAGTGTGGCTTCTGCTCCGGTTCGTGCAGCTCCTTGGACTCTTCCATCTTGTCTTCTCCGCAGTTCATTGTCTCTGAGACTAACTTCCAACAACTGGAGAGATGGCTCCTCATCTCCATGAGGGAAATATTGCGAGACCTCCCAGAAGTCTCAGGAGAAAGTCATTGCCCACATGGAGGCCTTGTTGGCTACTCAATGGCTATCTCCAGATTAACAGGCCAGATTCCACCCCCACATCTCAATCATGAAATAAACATAAACACATGACCGCCACATCTCTTATAGAAAATGATCAGGAACATTTTCTCATATGTTTGTCGGTCATTTGAATTTTTGTCCTTGTGAAACTTTTGTTCAGGTACTTTGTCCACCTCCTTAGTGGGCAATTAGTTGGTTTTTGATACATAAAACCATATCATCTGCAAATAACTATAGTTTTGTCTCTTCTTCTCCAGACCTTTGATGTATTCTCTTTGCCTCATGTTGTTAGCTAGGACCTCCAGGACAATGTTAAAGAGAAGTGGGGACAAGGGCATCCTTGTCTGGTCCCCCTCTTCAGTGGGATTGTTTTAATCTTTTCTCTATTGACTTCACATTGACTTTTGTTTTTTTCATATATAGCTTTTATAATATTGAAGAATTTTCCTTCCATTCCTCTTTTTGAGTATCTGACACAGGAATAGATGTTAATGTTCGCAAATGCTTTTTCTGCATGTATTGATATCATCATGTGATTCTTGTAATTTTATTTAATGTCAATGTGAAAAATAAACATAATCATCTTTCATATGTTGAGCCACTCCTGCATCCCTCATATGAATCCCATTTTGTCATGGTGAATTATTTGTTTTATACGTTTTTGCATTCTGTTGGCCAGGATTTTGTTAAGGATTTTTGTATCATTGGATATTGGGATATTGGTCTGTACTCAATTCTTGTGAGATTTTTGTCTGCTTTAGGTTTCAGAGATATACTAGCTTCGTAGGGAACAATTGGGTGTTTTTAGTCGTTTTCTATTTTCTAGAAGAGTTCATGTGTAGATTGGTGTCAGCTATTCCTTGAATGTTTGGTAGAATTCTCCTGTGAAGTCATCTTGCCCAGGGTATTTTTTTTGTTCTTGGTGATCCCTTGATAGCTTTGTCTTTTTCTTCTATAGCTATGGGAGTTTTGGATTCTTGCTGTCCAACTGGGATGCTCTAGGGAGGGATTATTTTTCTAAGTATTTTTCCATCTCTTCCAAGTTGTTGAATTCATTAGAGTACAGTCCTTCATAGTACTATGTGATTATACTTTTGATTTCATCAAGGTCTGGTGTAATGTCCATTGCTTCAGTTCACGTCCTTGCTATTGAAATTTATTCCTTCCTTTATTCGGTTAGGTTTGCCAGCCATCTACCAGTTCTGTTAATTTTTTTGAAGAACCAACTTTCAGCTGCATTAATTTTTCCCCATAGTTTTCTTTCTTCGCTTTTCTTTATCTGAGCCCTGATTTTCATTATTTCTATTCTTTCTATTTCTATCCTTCTATCTATTGTTCTGTTGACTTTGCTCTAATTGGTGTACATTTTGTGCCAGCATATCAACCTTAAGTCTCTCTTCTTTTCTCATGTGTGCATGTATTGCTATCAGCCTTTCTCTGATAACTGCCTTTGTTGTGTCCCAAAGGTTTTGGTATGTTGTAATTTTATTTTCATTGATTTCTAGAAATTCCCTGATTTCATCTCTGACCTTGGCCAATCCCCACTCCTTTTGCAAAATAGAGAATTATTCATCTTCCAGTTGTTTGCCCTTGTTATCTTCAACATCCTTTTGTTCATGTCCAACTTTACAGTCAAAGATAGAAGTCTATAATCTCTATGTGCTTGAATTTACTCAGGTTCAACTTGTGTTCCAGCATGTTTTATTCAAGTATGTGTGATGTGAACTTGAAAAGAATGTGATTTTATTTTGCATTTTGGAGGAAAGCTCTGAAGATATCTGTCAGTGAAGTCATTCAATATGCTGTTTAGATCCATAGCCTCCTTGTTAAGTTTTATTCCCTGTGATCTGTTTTATTCAGAGTGGGGTATTAAATTCACCTACTATAATTGTTGAGCTTATGATTATTTTTTTCATATTTTGGAGTGTTTGATTTATGAATTTTGTGGGTCTCTTATTGGATATATATATATATACACGTATATATATATATCATCTCTTATACTCACTGGTCCTTGGTCTACTATTCTTTTGAGCATTATGTAGTGCCCCTACTTGTCTCATTATATACTTGCACCTTGAAATCAATTTTGTCTGAGATAGAGATTGCAACCCAGCTTTTTTTTTTTTTTTTTGCATTGCTATTTGCTTGGTATATTTTTCTCTAGGCTTTAATTCTCTGCCTGTTTTTGTCTATAATGTGGAGTTATTCTAAGGGTATTTTAATAAAAAAATAAATTTATGCTGAAACACCGTGTCTTAGTCTGGGTAAACTAGAAAAACAAATTCATAGAGAATCATGTGTAGAGGAAAATGCTTTTTATAGAAGAGCAATTGAATATTGAGAAAACATGTCAGCCCAGTCGAGATTAATTCCATAAATCCAACATTAACCCATATGTCCAATACCAATCTATAAAGTTCTCTTCAGACTCATGAAACGCATGCAATGATATCAAATGCAGGAATATTATAGGCCAGTGGATGCAAAGTCTTGTGGATCCAGTGACAGTAGAAGCATCTCAGTGCTGGCAGGGGTCTCTACAGACTCTACCAGTTCCCAGGGCACAGAGTCTTTCAGCGTAGTTCCATGAGTGTTGTCAGTAAAGCATTTCTCAGGGAGTGAATCTTGAGTCTTGTCAGTAGTCTCCAAGAGAGTGAGGAGAGAGAGAGAGAGAGAGAGACAGAGAGAGAGAGATGGAGTGTACGTCACCTGTCTCCAAGGAGGAAATATTGAGTTCTCAGAATTCTCAGAAGGCCATGCCAACATAGAAACTCATTAGCTCTATCAAGATTGACAGGCTAGAGTCACCCCTATGGAGTAGAAAATTTATTGCAAGCCATTCTGGTGTCATCCCCTTTGACAGTATTACCAATTATAATTCATACCTACTGAATCTTCTAGGAAGAAACTGTAGAGAGACTTTTCTGATGATGTTTGTTCTATGTTCTGACATGTTTTTTTTTTTTTTACTGAGATTGTAGAATGCTTTAGATAAAAAAAATATGAGTAACTTGATTCTGCTTCAGCTGTTGGTCAGGATCTTCTTCTCCTTTACTTGGAAGCTCCAATGTTGACTGCTCTTTTGCTTTGATTTTTGCTGTTTGACACCACTTTGTTAAGGTTCTCCATCCAAGAACTGTGGTAGAATGGAGTCACATATTTTCTCTTTGATCATTCCATATTGTTTCTATCTGTTCCACTCATTACCCATCCAGGCTCGAACTCTTATTTTTTTTTGGAGGGCATCACTGCCCCCTGGTGGAAGTAGGAGGCCCAGCCTTGATCCTGGAGAGCTGCTGTGGGACTTGAACCTCCAAACCTGTGGACCGCAATCCCACACACAACCACTACGCCACCGGGGCTCAGCCCCTTGAACTCTTATTTTTAAGAAACGTCATGGGTGTTCTCTTCTTAAATCAATTTAAGTAGGCTCAAACTTCTCTAGCAAAAGCCAGAGAGGACAACAGGAGTTGAAGAAGTCTGACATGTTGTTTAGGAATTTGAGTCCACTCTTCAATAGCACCTGAATTTCCCCATGAAGTGATGAACATACATAGGCCAAAGAAGAGAACGTGGAATACTGTCTACTTGACTTGTTCTATACTGGACATAGATAGCCCTGGTGGTACAGTGGTTATACATTGGACTGCGACCCACATGGTAAGTGGTTCAAACCCACCAGCAGCTCTGCTGAAAATGAACTGGGCATGTAACTTCCGTAGACAGTGACAGTCTTGGAAATCCACATGGGGTTGCTGAGTCAGCACTGACTCACTCCATGGCAGGAAATTTCCAAGTCTCCACATCAGCATGAGGAACAGGGGACTTTGCTAGCAGACATTTCTTGAGCTCATTACTTTTACTTTGTACTGTTTTAAACATTTTACTGTTTTAAAAAATATAAGGAAAAGCCCCTTTTTCCTTAGTTCAAATATCTTTCTGAGTAAGAGGTACTTCTAGCAAGCCTGTCATATTTGCTTCATTTATATTCAACAGTGTTTTTTACGCCAATAAAAATACATGGTAAAGAG
Source organism: Nesogale talazaci (assembly GCA_004026705.1). NCBI lineage: Eukaryota > Metazoa > Chordata > Mammalia > Afrosoricida > Tenrecidae > Nesogale > Nesogale talazaci. The sequence continues at coordinate 44,899 of PVJH01011750.1, read as the reverse complement.
CTCCAAATGTGAATGCCTTATTATGCGGAGCTTCTTCCAAGTACATATGCCTTATATATACATGAAACCAATGATTTATAGAAATAAATTTCTTTACTGGTTAGCATTAGCTACCAGTAACTCTGCAGGAAAACAATGATATATCCTAAGCAGAGTCAAACAACGTAAAAATTGATTTTATGAGATGCAGGGGTTATGAGGCTGAGAAAAAAGAATGACCCATTCAATTAAAATGAAGAACTAGGCAAGTGGAACTCTACATATTTTAGAAGGAAACTAAATGCCTAGCATTCCAGTGATCTAGAATAGATACATTCTGTTTATGGTTTCTTATTACAAGGAAGATACAGCAAATGTTGAACAAACTGGAAAAAGCGGGGAGATTAAAAAACAGGCATTGTTTATGAGCTGACAAGATAAACTTCACAGGAGTAATCACCAGGCTGAAATCCATAACGCAAAGATGATTAGAGGACATGCTAACTGTTGAAAACTTTGGAAAGGTAGAGTCACTTAAAGAAGAAGTATTTAGAGCAATGATCTCATGAGCTGTACTAATGGGAAATTAAGAAAAGAGGATTATGTGGACAGAAAAGATTATGTGGTTGAGTAATTTTCAAGCAAAAGTCTATGAAACCCCTTTTCATCATTCTCCTCACCACCAAATTTCAGTTGTAAATATTTTGATGTTGCTGGTTGTGCCAAGCTTTACATAAAAATGGATGAAAATTTATATGTAAAACTGAGTTTCAAGGTTTTAATATCAAAGAGAAAATATTCATATATCATCATGTAAAGTGAGGCATTTTCCCAAATGAGTAAAGACCTTCATATTATTATACTTTAAGGAAGATTACTTTGTCTGACTTTTAATTTATGCTAATTAAATTTCTTTGTGGATTTTTTTGCTTAAGGGACTTACTTCAGAATTGCAAAATGAATGGCTAAGATGTGTCTATATAGCCAAGTCTATCTTTTAAAATGTAGAAACACATACATTAGATTGATAGCTTTGAAAATCAGGATTTATGAAAGCCACATATCAATTCTAATGACTTTGCTACTGTTTAAGCATTTAAAAAATTAATCTAAAAGATTTGCTCTTGGAGCCAATGGTCTATCCAGATGAAATGTTAAATCATTAAAAGTTGACAAATCTGAATGATTTGAGGGGAGAAATTGGGATTTGAAAACTTATATCATTAAAAGCTAAGTTTGGTAAATAAGAAAGGTGAATGAGAATGGACAATACTGTATTAGGATAAAGAATAAATTTTGATTTAAAGTATTAAGACTGGGGGCTGAACCCTGGTGGCATAGTGGTTGAGTGCGGGACTGCGGCACACGGGCTTGGCAGTTCAAATCCAGCAGCAGCTCTCCAGGAGCAAGGCTGGGTAGCTCTGATGACCACCAGAGGACAGTGATGCCCCTCCAAATAAAGTAATAACCTGGTTTTCTTTTATAATTTAAAATTGACACAAGTCGTAATTTATTTCAAACATTCACTCGGCATCCACCCTGTGCAAAAACCGTGTGAAAATTAGGACCAGATGGATGTGATGACAAAATATGGTTTTCCTTTAAAAAATTCTAGGAGAGAGTTATGGACTAAATTCTTCTTCAAAGTCTCCAAAGATGTCGGTGACTGACACCCTGATCATAGATCTTCCAAAAATTGCAACATTGTTAACTTATTATAAGTTACCCAGCTAGTAATATTTTTGGTAATTTGCTCCAGATTTGGAAGGAATTTTGGAATGTTAATAAAGTTCTTACCACCTTCTTTGCTTCTGGTTGCAGAATGCAGGAAATAAACTCATGAGAACCCTAAAGAACATGGTCTTCTTTGACACTAAAAATCCTGTCTCCACCCAACTTCTCCATTTTTCCATCTACTCCGCTCCCTTAGCTTTATCTTCTCTATTTTTACTACAAACTACAAGACAGTCCTTTACCTTAACTCCTGAAGTCAATGAAAGGAATTCTCCTTGATCTTTCGACTCCTGTCCTTTTCTCCTGTCCTTTTTCACAATCTACTCAACAGCCAGAGAACAAGGTCCTTCTTCTCTACAAAGTGCTTCTGATAGTGTACCTATTTTCTATTCCCTCCGGCTTCCAGACCTTTAGCTTCCCTAACCTGACACTAACCTATAGCATCTTGAGTTTGTCGCTTTAGGTAGTTCCTAGCCTTCAACAGATATCAACTTCATGTACAATCTGATCTTAGACTTGCAACCTCCAAAAAAGAGACAATAAATGATAGCTTCTAATAAGACACCCATTTGTGATATTTTGTTTTAATTTCCCTAGAAAGCCAGTGCAGGCTAGAACCCAGAATCAGATCGAGTGGTGCAGCTTCTAGGAAATTGGACACACATGCACAGACAGGTGAACCGTAATACATAGCTGGAAGTCATCTCATTAGCAAATAATTTCATTCTTATGTCTCTTGGACACTATTGAACTCAAATTTCTTGAAGTGACCTTCCCCCCCCTCATTTTATAAGAGTTTCTAATCTGTCCATAGAATATGATGAAATAATTTCCATCCAGGATATCGGTTTTAGCTCCATAGATTTTAAGTTTTTCTTTTTTTTCTGCCTTGCTTGCATACCAATGAGAATTCATTGGGGCCATAGAGGTTTTCTCCCTGCTGTCTTGCATTAAAACTTGGAAAGAATCTGTCAGAAGGAGTGGTTGGACTTACACCGAGGGCCAGCAACTTGGATCACTGGTCACCAAGAAAATTTGAAAGCAAGAAATTGTCTTTGGGAAACACAGTATGGGAAAATTCAGCACAGTATGACCAATGTCAAGGCACACACTTAGGGGTTTTCCAGAAAAATGAACTTCAGTAAATAATACAACACATCTAACCCTGCAACTGCGGTAATAACTAACAAGAATTCGTGAACATACACACTCCAGTATCTGTTAATTCTATTTTTCCACAAACTTCTTGAAGCCCTCTCAAATGTAGGCAACTATGCATACTATGCTGCCTTTGTACACATACATAGGGAAGAGGAGTCACATGGAAGTGCACCCACATATGTGTATAAGCACGATGATGGCCATGTTAAAGTGGCAGGGATAAATTTGTGACGAACAATTTTTGTATGCACTATTACTTGAAAAAAACCTCAATTTTCTATATGTTTTCATCTAATACACATGCTAAAAAACAAATGGAGATAAGTGAAAATGGCCAAATGCAAGCTGTTAATAGCAGAAGATGTTGTGTGCAGAGGGTAGAAAGGGTTGCTTTGAGTTCCCCATGTTTGCTATGGGAGCCTCGGTGGTCATAGGTTCAGCTGTGATCTGCAAGGCTAGCAGTTCAAGACCTCCTGCTATGCCACAGGGGAAAAGTCGAACTTTCCACTCCTGTAAAGAGCCAAACCTCGGAAACACACAGCAACTGTTCTCTTCTGGCCTGGCCTGTAGCATCAGTGCGAGTTGGCATGTACTCCATGGCATTGGGTTTGCTTTGGATTTTGTTTTTGTACTTAGACAATATTCCTATAAACCTAATTCTACTCTTAAAAAATTAAAGTCAATTTAGTCTTTAAAAGAGAGAAATCAGGGCTGAGCTCCGGTGGTGTGGTGTTTGTGCGTGGGACTGTGGCCCACTGGGTTGGAGGGTTCAAATCCAGGAGCAAGGCTGGGCCTCCTACTCCCAACATCAGAGGGCAGTGATGCTCCAAAAACCCAAAAACAATAAGAAAAAAAATAAAGAAAAGAAAAGAGAGAAATCAAGTAACAACCCTAACTACCTAGAACATAAAAAAAGGGGGCAGGGGCGGGTGGGGGGGTCGAGGTTTAACTAGAGCCAGATAGGAAAGAAATGTGTATTGTCTCTTCATACAGTAACTGGTTCTCCTGACATCCCTGACTGGGCTTTCTCTACCATGCCTGCATAATTATTCACAGGTGTGGATTCACTTGTCTTGAGATACAGTTTTGAATTCTATTGGCATTTAGATTTCTGGGCTCACCCATACCATTGCCCTAAAGGTAATTTCTTGAACCTCGAGTCTTAGGCAGGCTTGTCTCCTAAAAATCACCTTTTTGTTTCCATGTTTATCATAGTTTCTACAATAACAATACATTTTAAAAGTTTAAAAAGTCAACTAAAACTCTGGTTAGTTAGTCGACAATTTGTCTTATGCGTGATCCCTCCTGAAGGAGGATGTATATGCTGTCAGTTTTGACAAACAGAAACCCCGGACTAGAAGTTGTGTTTTAGGAATTTTGTTACAAACAAGGAGCCCTGGTGGCATCGTAGGCTCCACTGAGGGTGGCTAGCCAAACGGTCATCAGTTGAAGTTCACCAACTGTTCCCGTCGGGAGAATGGATAGGCTTTCTATTTCCTTAAGGATTTATAGCCAGGGACACTCACAGGGCCAGCTAGCTCTACTCCACGTGTTGGAGCTAGCTTGATGGCAGTGGGTTGGTCTGTTTTGTTAATAAGTTAGCACAATCCGCTGCCCTTTCCTATGAATATGTCAAGATGATATTTTATAAGAGGTTTTCTCAACTTCAGAATAGTTTGGATATCTGGTAAGATGTTATTTTGATTTGCAAACCATATGCTAAATATACATATCAGTTTGAAAAAAATCCCTTTTATTTATGTCAATTTCTAAAAAGCAAAAGGCTCCATATACACACAGGTTTATAAGCCGTGATATGTACATTTATGTCCCCTGGTAATGCTGAAGCACTGGACTGCTAACCAGAAGGTGGGCAGTTCAAAACCACCAATCTCTGGAGGAGAAGCATAAGGCAATTTGGTTCTGTAACAATTTACAGCCTCAGACACCCTGTATCGGGTTGTTATGAGTCAGAATGCCTTGTTTTGTTTTTCTTTTGATATGAAATATGGATCATTATCTCTAGACATTTTTATAAGACATATATCTGCGTTTAGACTGATAGCCATATAGGGGACAAATAGTTATCTATATCAAAGTCTATCCGTCTGCACAAAGGTATGTATGGCTTACTGTTCACTCAAATAATGTTTGGCCACCCAAGTGTTTGTGTCCAATAATGTTTTTGAGAAAAATGGGTCTACTCTTTCTTTTTAATAGGTCTCCTCTTATTTATTATTTTCTCCTCAAGGTTTCAAAGACCCGAGACATTACATAGTTACATCAAGGGTTGACTATCGGCAGGTGGAGTGAAGACAAGGTTGCTTGTGGTGGCTCTTGGGCTTAGTCTAGCAGGCGTGTGGAGGTGTCTGTCATTGGGCTGCTCCTGTTCCTCACGTGGGTGGAACAATGGGCAGGACAGAGGGTGATCTTCTTCATTTTTGCTTGTCTGTTCTTGCTCACTCCTGTCGTTGCTGTCCATGCCATGGCCCGCAGTTCTAGCAGTAGCTAGCATTACCAGAAGCCGGCTCCCACATTTTAATCCGATGTTCTCCAACAACAGCAACAAGCAAACAAACAAAAAACCAACTTCACTGCTAACTATTCAATTCTGACACTTGGGGACCCTATAGGTTTTCCCATTTCTGAGACTGTCAACCATTTACAGGAGCAAACAGAATCATCATTTTCTTGGTAATTATGTTCCCACAAAGACCACATCATGTTGCATATTACTTCACAAAATTTATCATAGATACACATATGTACAAGAGGGTTTCAGAAAGTTAAAAGGTAAAATTTTCTTACCTTTTAATTTCATTTTTTCCATAAAACCTTTGAGGCACCCTCATATATAGACTGGACATCTCAGCTTCCTTGGATGATACCAACTATTATTACTTTTTCATATCATACACTGTCCAATGTGTCTCTTCACTCACTTTCCTGTTTCCCATGCCCCAGAGGGGAGGCTATAAGTAGATCCCTGAAATTGGTTCCCACTTTCTATTCTGCCATCCCTCCATGCTCCCAGTATCACTACTGCCATCACTAGTCCTGAGGGAACATCTATCCTAAATTCCCCATGTTTCCGACTCCAGTGTACATCCCCTGGTCTAGCTGAATTTGTCTGGTAGAATTGGGATTATGATAGTGGGTGGGAGGAAGCATTTAAGAACTAGAGGAAAGTTGCAAATTTCATAGTTGCTACACTGTACCGTACCTAGCTCACCTCCTCCCTGCAATCCCTCTGTAAGAAGATGTCACTTCACCTATTGATGGGCATTGGGTCCCCAATCTGTACTTCCCCTCATTTATAATCATATAATTTTTAGTTCTTTGAATACAGGCATGTACATAGGTGCATATATTTATATATGACAATGGGGAACTAGATCAATGAGCATATATTCATAGGGTTAGTAGTAGGGCAGCAGATGGACATTGAACCTCCACTCATGTACCTCCTCAGTGCAAGGACATTTTGTTCTCTTAAATTGTCATTCCATAAAGCTCATCTTCCCAACACAATCACTGGAGACAAATGTGTGCATAAGCAAAGGTGGTGAAGAAAGCTGATGATGCCCGGCTATCAAAAGATATGGTGTCTGTGGTATTAAAGGTATGAAGGTAAACAAGTGGCCATCTAGGTCAGAAGCAACAAAGCTCACATGGAAGAAAGAACAACCCATGTGACCATGAGGTTTCCAAAGTGCTTTTACACCCAGAAACCCAATGGGCCTGTCCTACTTTCACCAATCCATGCAGGCATTATAATTCATGCAACAGGTGCCTACTGGGCTCAGAAAGATAGAGGACTAATTATAATAAAATATTCTTCTGATATTTAGTAATTAACTTATTTATTTACTCTGAAATGGCTGAGGGTCAATGCTTTGCTGCTTTGCCTGCAACATGTTTGCCTTTATCACATGTGAATACATAGGTTCAAAAGTAAGATCCCTTAAAGAAGACTCACCATATTTCTGTAGGAGGAATTATCCTCTCTTTCCCTTAATAACCATGTTTGTATTAGTTCTTCTCTGACAAATAAATAAGAGATAGCACTACAGAATGATTGAGTTCTAACTCAAAATGCTTTAGGATAAATAACCAAGAAGTTTTGGTGGAGGCATTCAGTACGTCTGGAGTATCATCTGAAAGTTGTTGGTCCCCATTTTCATCATTCTGTCTTTGCTATAGATTTCTAGGTTGTTTTTCTTCACATGGAATCACCAATAACCCCCAGAAACTCATACCTGTACGATGTTTAACACTTGATATATCTGAAAAATAGAACAGCTTTCCCCCTTAGCAGTCTGAAGTAGTGTCATGCATAAATTTTGCATGAGTCAGATGTCCAGCTGGAACCAATCTTAGTGATTGAGGGAGTGTTGATGATGGAGAACTTTTCTCATCTAGGCTAAGCTTCTTTACCTCCCCTATTTTAGAAAGTAAAGGCAGCACAAGTTACATACTCAGAGGATCAAGAATGACTCGCCAATGGAAAATCCAGGTTCTTGAAGAAGAAGGAAGAGACAAATGAAGCAGATGTCCCTATATCTTGTTTTTTTGTGCATATTATTGACTTTACAGGTCTATCTAGATGACCATAATGGTTTCACAAAGTCGAAAGATGTTTCTTCATTAATTACTCTGAGATCAGAAACCCCTATCTCTCTCTGAAAGCACCTGAATGCCTCGCTGTTTTGAAACATTTTCCCTCTGCCATGACATGGTTCTCATGCAAAGACATCTTCGATTAAAAAGAAAATGCTTAGGTTTGCACATGCCATTCTGCTTCTTCAGCCTTAACAAAAAAGACTCTGTGGGGTCTGATTGAGCCAAAATTAAGGTTATTTCTGGCATTCATTGGCAATACCACCTGACACGGCTGATTTCTGTATTGCACACAAGTTTCTTTTTGAAGAATGTAATCTCGATGTCTTTGAGTTAAATCAGGCCTATAAATTTTGGTTCCTATTCATGCAATGTATTTTCCCCTCCACAGAGCATTTATACCTCCCATTAACATTGATAGTACTTCTCAATGCCATGGTCAGGGTGAGGGGGAACAAAGCTTTCTAGCTGAAGCATATAATGCCTCTTTTAAAAAGTCCTCAGTAGTGCTGACACTGGACCTATTTTTTTGTCCTCTTATCAGCCTTATTCCTTCAATTAACTAATTCTTTCTGTAATGACACCCACATAATTATCAAGAAGCGAGCTAAAAATGAAACTGATTCAATCATCTATTTTTTTGTGCTTAGGAGCCTGGATTTTTCTAGCACAACTCTTTGCAGTATGCCACCCAAAGAATTCTCTCTTCATATTCTCTTATAGATCTTCCTGACTATAGCTGCCTGATCTGCTAGACTCTCTGTTTTGACTCAGACACAAACCCAGTCTCAGAGGGGTTCTCAGCAGTGGCCTTTGATTGTTATCTAGCTTTATTTCCAGGATCACCCAGCCATCACTAGCCTGTTACCTGCTTCAGCGGCCTGCTTCTAACCCCTCTTTTTCGTGTTAACCTGTATTTGAGGAGTATCTTCCTCTTTTCTCCATTTGTCCTCCACAGAGAAGTTCTTCAAAATAAAACCAGTGTAGAGTTATCACTCTGTTGAATTCTAAACACATGTGCTCGGTGTCCTTCCTTGCTTATGCTGACCTGCATTTATTTTTCTTATGTTATACTATGTGCAATGTCTTTCTTTTTATTATAGTGCAATATTCATGACGCTATCACCTTGTTGTATTGTGGTGGCTTGCATGTTGTTGTGATGCTATAAACTATACACTGCTCTTCAAATGCCAGCAGGGTCATCCATAGGGAGCAACTTCATTAGAGTTTCCAGATGACTATAGAATATATTGGGGAAAAAAGAGAATGTAATTAAGAACAGATCCTTACCTGCTGATTAGCATCCACTGAAGATCTTGAGGGCCACAAGAAAACATTCTCTGATATAATATCGGAGTGGGCAAGGTTTTGTTCTGCTCTGCAATGGGGTGGTCAGGAGGACAGCTGTCTCAGTGGAGATGAACACCAATCACATTATAATGTTACTATAGATGCTGCACATGCTCAAATTGTCTAAGAAAGTAAGAGTCTAACCTAGGTCTCGGTGTGAAAATGTTTTGCTCTTACTTTTCCAAGGTGTAACTTTTCAAGTCAGCAGAGCTTTGGGAGGTTTTCAGTTTATTGAGGCTAATGATGACCTTAGTTACATTTCAGATGAGTTTTAAGGTTGGAAAATGAGTAACCATATGCAAAAATGCTGTATGAATTAAAACATGTATGGTGTTTTGTGATGTTGTTATGATAGAAGAGATCTCACCCTTGTGAAAATGTTATTGAGAATTTCTCACAGGCAGAAATAATACCTTCTACATGTTTCCACCTCCCTTGAGTCATATTATAACTGGAAAAGTGGATGTGTTCAAACATATTTTTGACTAAAACTGTTCTATTTTTATTTTTTGCTATAAATAACTCCACTGTGAACTGCTATGCTAATATTCTGTGTTACCATGGGTCAGGTCTAAGGATTTTTGAGAATAGACTTCACTGCTTTACAACTTCTTATCAGTTTTAGGTGTTTGGTACATATTTGATGCATGACAGTACAGCCATTGCATTTTATATATGAAAGAAGGAGAATTTTTTTCTATCTTAAAAAAAGCGGCACTATACTCCTCCAGCTTGCATTCCTCCTCTATTTGTAGAAATGAGTCCTCACAAATGAATGTGGAGGAAGACATCTGAAAGATAAGGTAGACAAATAAGGGCAGAGGATAAGTTCTAAGAGTTTCTGTAAAGACAGCTATTTACTTTATTTTTAAAATCTTGTAAAGATGAGCATGTCAGTGCAGATATTCAATCAGCGACTTTTGGTGCCCATATATTTATATACATGTTCTCTGATGTTGAGAAATGAAGACCTTTAATTTAAAGGGATATGTATGCATACTTTAAAGTGTTTAACTGTTGGTTGTTCTATCTGTCCCATCAAGGAGAAGAAAAATTTAGTGTTTTGTGTTTCCATTCTCTGTTTAGACTTAGCTCTGTCTTCCTATGTGTGTGTGTGTATGTGTGTGCACATGCACATGTATGCACACACACACACACTTAGCTATGCTGTGGACAGTGAGGAAAGGTGATAAGAGAATAAAATGAGAACAAACCTGAATGGTTTAACATCAGAACTCTCTTGTCATCTTTGTGGGCATATTCTCACTGTATATTCTAATCATAATGCTAATGAACTTCTGATGTAAGCAGTGGAACTTGAATGTCAACCTGAAGAGTAAAATAATGGAGACTCATGAAGGGGTGAAAGCAGACCATGACACAATGTGAAAATATTAACTCCCATTAAGTTAACTTAGAAAGAATATTAATTTTGTCTTTGGATCATCATTCTCATTTAACTTCGAACCGAAAGCTTGGTGATGTGAGCATCACTGGCAACTGCCTGGGTGAGAGCCAGGACATCTGCTGTTCTCTTGAATTCAGTCACAAGCCGGGGTCTCTGGGGCACTTGTAGTTGCTTGGAGTTGAAAAAATGACGAGTATTCTTACCTCCAGTTCTTTAGATTTGAAGACTGCAACGTCTTTCTCCAGACACATTTTGTTCTCTCATTAGTTGGAGGTCTACTTTACTATCACCTCAGATTCCTCTTTCATAACTTCCTTGAAAATAGTCAACCTCCTTCAACCCTAGTTAGTCTTATGTCATTGGCTTCATTATATCCCTTAGTCTCTGAAAATTGTTTATTTCTCAGTTTGCTTGTTAATATTCTGACCCCAGCAGTTCAGAGGTCTTACCCTTTGTAATCCCCATGATATGAAACAATGCCTAACCCACAAGAGATAATAAGACAAATATGTCTCCTGAATAGTGTCCATTTTACAGTGGAGAATTTTGAATCTCATATAGTGTAAATATTTTAAGTACCTCCACAGCTTCTTCTTCTTCTCCTTTGGTTTTCCTTGACGAGAAATGTGGCGTTTTGATGCATTTGAATTTTGGTACTAACGACCAATATTAAAGGTCCCCTGAATTGCCAAAAGAACAAACAAATCTGTCTTGGAAAAATATAGTGAGAAGGCACCTTACAGGCTAGAGTAAGTATGATGAGACTTCCTCTCACATACATTGGACATGCTGTCAAAAGAGAAGAACACCATTTTTGGTAACAAAGAGGGTCGGCCAATAAGAGCAAGTTCTTGGACAAGAGGAATTGGCATCGTGGCTGCAACCATGGGCTCAGACAGAAGAACAACGGTTCTTGGTGCGAATGGTGCGGGACTGGGTTGTGTTTCATTCTGTTGTACCGAGGGTCACTGTAAGATGGAACTGACTCAAGGGTACCTAATATCAATAGCCATCACAGATTTAGCAATCTGTTTGAATTCGAATTTGAAAATAGATCGCCTATTTCCAGAAAAGTATATACTCTTAGTGACTGTATATGGGCTGATTTAATATGCTTGGTGAGGGGAAAAGCTGTTATTCTTTAGGCAAACAGGACAGGACGACCACCTTCCATGGTTGATGACCAGAGGAAAACGCTGATAGTTCAGTCATAGGAGCTTAAGATTAGCTGACACTTGTTCCCTGTTCCCTCACTAAAGCTGCAGAAGTTAGCAGTCGGCAAACTTATCAGTTACATTGTGTTCCTAACCTCTTCCTCTCCTGTGTTTATGCTTTTTTGTAAACCTTCAAATGGTAAACTGTCCCTTTTTGTGTAAACTTGTCACATGTTGCAGGTTGTGTGCTAGCATGTGTTCAAGCCTGTCCCTAAAGAAGCACCGGGAGCCTGGAGATTCTATACTTCATGGACCCCTGCATCCGAAATTTCGGCTGTCCCACTTGAATATAAACTTTCTCATTGCAGATCATGCCCACCACCAACCCATTCATAATGGAAGATAAGAACAGATTTCAGTATTATTTTAAGGCACACCAGGGTTCCAAGAATAGACTGCCACCTTTTCTTTAGACCAACTGCATTTGTGTTCAAATCTGAGTATTTACCCACTGAGTCACCAGGACTCACTCACTCTGTCATCTATTATCTTTCAATGAGGGCAAATTGAAAGTATTTTTACAAAATCAGGAACATTTGACAAGCAAATATATCAAAATGTGATGATTTTGTTTCTTGACACATACTCCAGCTAGGTCTACCACCTTCTGAAGGTGTTCTTCTCATCTCTCTAACCCTTGCCCCTAAATTGTGCACTTTGCAATTAATACTATCTCTAAGAGGTAGTTTTGGCATCCTTCAGAGACTTAAGTCATGTTCCTATTAAATATTCTTTGAGTGTTAGAAGCAAGAATAATAATAGAAATGCAAGATCAGAGTAGAAGGATGGTTGGAATAAGGTTTATCTATGAAGTCCTCACAGGACATTCTTTGTTACCCTTGAAAAATGGACAAGTACAGGTTATTGAGCCTCAAACCCAAACTCACTGCCATCAAGTCCATGCTAGCTCATAGCAATTCTATATGAACTACTGTGTTCACACGGTGTTGCCATAAGTTAACAGTTCACAGAGTAGAACTGCCCATGTGAGTTTCTGAGATGACAAGTATCTACTGGAATAAAAAGTCCCCTTTTACTCCTTGGTGGTTAGAAACCACTGATTTGTAAATGGCACCCCAACAACTTTCCTGGTATTTTATCACCAAAGCAGTTTTTAGTTTTCTGAACTTCCTAAGGCCCTGTCATTATCCTATGTTCTTTAAGAAATTTGATCAAGGTTAGACCTTTGGAATGCCCCAAAATAGTCTCTGTTACATTCTGAGCTGGCCATTTAGATTCAACTTACTCAACAGATCCCCAAGGAAGCCACTGTTTTGACCAGATCTTTCTCTCTGAAGCATATTGTAAAATGTAAAACTATCCCCTTGTTATAATTCATGGCATGCCATTTTCTTTCTTAACTTTGGTCTTATTAACTTATTAACTTTCTTTATTAACTTTGGTTATCATATGCATATAAATATCAGTCATTTGGGATGACGGATCCTCATGCATACTTTTCGTACCCATTGTGCCACAAACATACTGAGATCTAAATATGCAAATTTCAATGCGAATCACGTGAGATAAGTAGATATGGTATACCTGGTACAACTATGGTGTTTTTCCACCAGTTTGTGAACTTCAGGCAGTTTCTTCATTCTATCTTCCCACTCTTGTGTCATCTTTGAAGACTTCTGACTATATCCTTGAAATCCTTGGTTCACCTGGAAAAAAAACCCACCTGCTGTTTTATGAAGGGTCATATTCCTATTGTGGTAGTTGCATAATCTGACTTCATTTGGGACTTGAGAGGATTAAGAGTGAAGAAATGGAGTCTACTTTGCTAATTGGATCATAGCCAATGAGACCTCTGTGTGGGCATGGCCTTCTCCTAAGGAATTTGGGAATTTCTAGGTTTTCTCCTTGGCAGTATGTGGCAGACTCTCTCTCTCTCTCTCTCTCTCTCTCTCTCTCTCTCTCTCTCTCTCTCTGCTCACTCCCTAAGAGACAGGGAGTGGCTGCCTCTACTGTCAAGACACATGGCACTACGCTGATAGACTCCATGCTTGGGGAAAAGGAGAAGCCATGTAGAGACCCCTCCCAGTGCTGAGAGGCTTACAATGCTGCTGGATCCAGAAGATTTTCCACCCACTGGCCTGTGATCTTGCATTCAGCATCATTGAATGTGTTTCATGAGTCTCAAGAGGACTTTATAGACTGGCATCAGACTTATGGGCTAATATGGACTTGATCTAGACTGGCTGGGCTGTTTTTTTCAATATTCAATTGCTCTTGTATTATATATATATATATATATATATATATATATATATATATATATAACATATTCATGAATTTGTATAAATTCTCTAGTCTACCCAGACAGATATACCTATTAAAATTCTGAAAAGCCTTAATGATTTAGGAAGAGATTTCTTTATATTTGGGTAAAAATTGATATTATTACAGAAATGAAAATTCTTTCTCCCTCCCTAAGGTAGAAGAGCATCCTCTTCTACTAAGAAATTGAATGAAATTAAACTAGTTACTGAGATTGCTTACCTTCAAGGATCCACTGATTGGAGAGGTATGTTTAAAAGCATTTGTTTGGCACAAACCCATGCATGGTTGAACTGAAAGGCTCATAGCAACACTTTGGGGGTCACCCCAACATATTATCAGAGGCCCTGGTCATAAGCATAGTGGTTACTCACTGAGCTGCTAGCTACAAGGGCAAGAGTTTAAAAATACCAATTTCTTCATGGGATGATGATGGGACTTTCTACTGCACCAAAGATTTATGGTCTCAGAATCTCCCATGGGGCAGTTCTACCCTATGCTTTGGAGTCACTCTGAGTCAGCATCAACTGAAAGGCCCTGCGTTTACTTTTGACATGTGAGTCTATAACTATGAAGGGCATCCTTTGTGGTGGCCTTCAAATGTGGGCTCTTTGAGTTGCTAGAAAGAAAGAGACTGGCATTTGTATCGGAAGGGCTTGTTGTTGCTTGGTGATGTTGAGTCAGCTCTAGCTCATAACCACAGGATGTAGAACACAATGAAGCACGGCTTGGTCCTGCACCGTCTTCACAATCCTTATGTTGTAAGATATTGCCATGCTGTTGTTGGAGGCACTGTGTCAATCCACCTTGCTGAGATTCTTCCCCTTTCTTGATGACCCAAGCAGGATGCCCTTCCCCAGTGACTTATCTCTTCTGAGAGCATGACCGAATTTTGTGTGACGACGTTTGTCTGTCCTTGACACGAGGGAACATAGTGACTTTGTTTCTTCCATGATAGATTTTTTTTGTTCTTTGAAGGTCTGTGTTACTTTCAATATTCTTCAAAAGGACCATAATTCAAAAGCATTGATTCTTCTTTGGTCTTCTATATTCAATGTCCAACTTTCACATGCATATAAAACAATGGAAAATTCCATGATTGGGTCGGGTGTACCTTAGCACTCAAAGTAACATCCTTGCTTTTCAATACTTCAAAGAGACTTTGTTCAGCAGATTTACCCAGTGCAATGTATCTTTTGATCTCTGGCCTGCTGCTTCCATGAGCACCAATTATGGAGCAAGCTAGACCCATTCCTGTACCACTTTAATCTTTGCTACATTTATCGTGATATTCATTATTGGACCTGTTGTATGGATGATGGTTTTCTTTACATTTTTCTATGATTCAAACTGAAGACTTCAATCCTTGATCTTTATTAGAAAATGCTTCATGTTCTCCCCACTTTCAGCAAGTAAAGTTGTGTCAACTATATATTGAAAGTTGTTAGTAAATCTACCCCAATCTTGTTACCATATTCTTCTTAATATAATCCAATTTCATGATTATTTGTTTAGCATACAGATTGAGGAAGTATGGTGATCAGATGCAACCCTGTCACACACTTTTTCTGAATCTAAACTATGCAGTTTGTCCTTCTTCTCTTCTCACAACTGCCTCTTGATCCATATGCAAGTTATACTTGAACACAATTAAATATTCTGGAATTCCCATCCTTCTCAGGGTTAACCATAGTGTGTTATGATCCACAGAGTAGAATGTCTTAACATAGTCAACAAATCACAAGTAAACACATTTCTGGTAGTCTTTTCTCTCAATCAAGATCCATTGAGGTCAGCAGTGACATGTTCATGTCCTCTTCTCAATCAACTGAATTTGAGGGAGCCTCTGTCTATGCACTGCTGCAACTGTTGTCTAATGATTTTCTTCAAAATTTTACTTGAATGTGATGTTAATGATGTTTTTCTTGATTTTGAACATTCTGCTGGAATGGGTACAAATATGAATCTTTTCTACTCAGTTGGCCAGGTAGTTGTTTTTCAATTGTCTTGGCACAGACAAGTGGGTGCTTCCAGTGTTACATCAGTGTGTGGAAAGTTTTTAATGGGTATTGCATCAATAACCAGAACCTTATTTGGGGGTAATATTTTCAGTGCACCTTGAACTTCTTCCTTCAATACTATTGGTTCTTTCTCATATGTTACTTCTTGAAATAGTTTAACTATTTTAACTATCCAACTAGTTCATTTTGATACAGTATACTCTACATATTCTTTCTTATTTCATTCAATGATTCTTTCATCATCAGCTCTTTTGCCCATAACATTTTTAAATATTGAAACTCAAGGTTTGGACTTTTGTAAGTAGTAGCATAAACAAGTATACAGGAAAAAAGAAATAGATAGGCTATTAATAAAATTTAGAAGAAACAGACAATAAAATTAACATGGTTGAGGAAGAAGTTATGAAAATGTGAATGAGATTAATAAATGAAAATTCTCTGGAAGCACATTGCAAAATCTCAGTTGTATTTTTGAAGCTATTGGACACAAAATGAAAGCAAGATTTAGTGTAGCCTATAGAAAGAGGACAGTCAATTGTCTGCAGATGGGTTTTGAGTCTCCACTTCAGAGGTTCTCCTTTCCCCAGTCACATTGTTATGTTGTTTTTTTTCTGAGACCTTGATGCCTGATCCCATTGACAGCTCATGATCACACAGGCTGGTGTGCTTCTACCACGTAGACTTTGTTGCTTCTGCGTTAGATGACCACTTGTTTATGTTCAAGCATTTAAGACCTCAGACTTTATATCTTTTGATAGTCAGGCTTCATCAGCTTTTTTCACCACATTTGCTTATCTACCCTTTTTGGTTGTGTTGGAAAGCTGAGCATAATGGAATGCCAGGTTATTAGAACAAAGTGTTATTGAGTAGAAAGAATTCTAGAGTAGAGGTCCAGTGTCCATCTGCTACCTTAATACTTAACATATAAATATATGTACATAGGTCTATTTCAAAAGATATTTACTTATATACATGCCTGTATTTAAACTTCTAAAAAGTTCTTTGCCTCCTAGTTATTTTCTCTACTTCCTTTTACTTTCTTCTTTTGCCACTTCTATGTTCTGCCTTCATTCAGGTTTCAGTAATTCCTCTTGGCTATAGTGCCCTTGATCAATCCCCACAAGACAACCTATTCCCTCCTTGCCATTGATTTTACTTGTTGTTTTCTTGTCCCTGGGTGGGTTGACATACCTCTTATTTCCCCCTGCTTCTCCTCTCCAGTGTTGCACCAGTACCGTTGCTTCAATTTGTGTCAGTCCATGTGGATTAGAGAAACAAATTCATAAACAAGTATATGGACATAAGAAAAAGGTTTATATACAAGAAGAATGGAACATTGAGAAAGCATCCCAACCCAGTCCAGTTGAAGACCATAAGTCCAATATTAGCCCATATTAGCTGATACCAGTCTATTAAGTCTCCTTCTGACTCACAAAGCATGTGCAATGACAAGAGGACAATCACAGGCCAGTGGATGAAGAGTCTTTTGTATCCAGTGGTGGTAGAATCATCCTGATGCTGGCAGGGGTCTCCCCATGGCTCCTTGTTTCCAGGGTTCTGGGTCCATCAGCAGTATCCATTGGCAGGAGAAGCATCCCAGAACTGGCAGGAGTCTCCACGTGGAGACTCCAGAGGTGTGGTTCCATCAGGATAAGCCCATGTGGCTTCTTCTCTGGCTCTTCCAATCTCTAGGAATCAGGATTGATGAGCAGGCTGTCATCTCATCTTATCAACAATTCGCCTCCAACAGTTCACTCCAATGGGAAATACCTCGGGATTTCCCAGAATTCTCAGAGAAAGCCATGCCCACTCAGAGGTCTGATTGGCTATCACTAGATTGACAATCTAGACTCCACCCCTACACAGTCGAATTGCCACCAGAGTGCGTGACTGCCACGCCATTGTTTTCTCCAAGGGGATGGACAACAGAAAGGTGAGTGAAGGGAGACATTGTTCAGTTTAAGATAATCAAATGTTCATGAGAAAGGGAGGAAGCATTGGGGAGGGAGGGGAAAATGAGGAGTTGGTGCTAAGGATTCAAATAGAAAGAAAATATTTTGAAAGTAATTATAGTAACATATGTGCAAATGTGCTTGACACAATGGATGGGTGGATGAATTGTGATGAAAGCTGTACAAGCCCCCAAATAAAGTCTTAAAACAAGCAAATAAAATCCAAACCAAACAAACAAGAAATAAGCACCAAGGCCAGGATTTCTTCCAGTTGTTTAAAAATACAATTCTCCTGTGTTAAAAAATAAGGAAGGAAGGAAGGGGACAGCCCTGAAGATGCAGCCTGAGAAGAGTGATGGGTCTGTCCAGACCACATTGGAACAAGTAAGTGGGGGGGGGGAGGGAAGAGAGAGAGAGAGAGAGAGAGAGAGAGAGAGAGAGAGAGAGACAGAGAGAACACTAAATCCCGGGCCACTAAGCCCCAAGGACAACACTCCTGCTCAGAGCAGCCAAGGTACAGAAAGGACCATAGTGCTGGCCCCACCATGAGCCATAGCATCCCCTCACTGATGCAAAGAGCTACAGGGGTCAGCTCTGGCAACACGGTGTGGGGATTGTGCCCAGTCTAACTTCCTTACGCCAGGTGAAAGATGAAGCGAGCACAGCAGAGCAGCAATGCAGTTTCTGAGGAATAGACTTCAGATTCTTTTCCAGAGAGCATCTCATTAGACTTGATCTGAAGCCGTGCTTAAGGGTCAGAATACAGACCTGGAAATATTTATGGGATTTTTCTTTCCCCCTTTTCTTCCTCCCTACCACCCATGTCTCTATATAATGTAGGCAAGATAACAAGTTCTGTGGAGAAAACAATGGGAACCAACCTTTCTGGGGGACAGAGGAGAGGGGAAATTTGGGGAAAGGGAGGAGGGAGCCAGTAAATCCAGGGACAAAGAACAAGAGAAAAACAAAAGTTCTAATATTGATGAGGAGGAGAGTATACAACACCTTGCTGGATTTGAGCAAGTGCAAGTTGAAAGCGATTACTGAAAGCTGAATGAAGATGATAGTAGGGCAGGAGGAAAGTAAAAGAAAATAGAGGGAAGAACTAGGAGGAAAAAGATACTTATAGCGATATAAATATAGGCATGTATATATAAATATATTAATGTATAACAATTGGGATATAGGTCTGTGTACATATATTTATATGTTAAGTATAAAGATAGCAAAAGGACTTGGAGTACCTACTCAATTCATCCTTCAATGCAAAAACACGTTGTTTTAATAACCTGGCATTCTGTGATGCTCACCTTCCAGGATCACTGAAATGCAAATGTATACATAAGCAAATGCGGTGAAGAAAGCTGATGGTGCTCAACTATTACATGATATAGTTCTGGGATCTTAAAGGCTAGAAGTTAAACAAGCGGCTATCTAACAAGGAAGCAACAAAATCTACATGGCAGAAGCATAGCAGCCTGTGTGATCATGAGGTGTCAGTGTGATCAGGTATTGAGGAAGACTAGTAAAAGAAACTCCATTTTTGTTGGCTGCTACATGAAGTTCTCATTTCTCTCTCCCATCACACACAGGCTAGTTGACTTGCCTGTTCACCCTCCATTTGTGGGAAAGTCTCTGCTGGTGATTAATTTTTGAATGTACTCCCATATTCCAAGGTTTGGGACACTACAATTATCTTCAACTATTCTTCAATATATCATTTGTTTTTTATTGATTTCCAATAGTGTTCCTTTCGATGTTGTAATCTGAATGGTGTAGTTAATCTTGTCATGCTAGCCATGATGTTACAGTCGGTTCTGGTATTGCTTATTTTATGATAATATTGTTATGGTAACCAAGTTGTTATGATAAATTTTGGTTTAGTTATTTTTTTTTTCCAGGCATCACTGCCCTCAGGTGGTGGGAGTAGGAGGCCCAGCCTTTGCTCCTGGGAGCCGGAATTGAACCTCCATCTCAGTGGGCCACAGTCCCGCGCACAACCACTACGCCACCGGGGCTCAGCTCGGTTTAGTTATTTTTATGATTAGAAATGTACCCTGTATTATATGTTTACTCTTCTTATTTTGTTTAATCATTTTACTGGGGGCTCATACATCGCTTATCACAATTGATACATACATATTCTGTGCCAAGCACCTCCACATGCCTGCTGCCATCATCATTCTCCGAATATCTGCTTTTCCACTTTAGCCCTTGACATCAGCTTTTCATCCTTTTACCTCATTCCCTGCTCACCCCTGCCCCACCAACCCTCAATATGGGCTGCTTACCTGGACACCATCTTGACTGGAACTGCCTGCTTCCTCTTGTTGAAGTTACAATAAATCCATTAATTTTGCCTCCTGCTTCTGTTCACGCTTGCTTAAACCCTAGACAGGTGATAGATGAGATTTTTGCCTTAAAGATGGACTGAGCATTTCACTCAGGACTGCTATGAGGGGAAACGTCTTTAGTTTCCTGGTTGCCCAGCTAGCTGAATAAAGACACTTCTAAAGTTCAAGACATTATAGTGGCTGTCATTTATTTGAACCTGCAACCATAGCAGGCATCAGAAGACCTAAAACAAACAATCCTATCGATGCAAACAAGGGAGTTGGAGTGGAAACTCAAAGCCCATCTGTAGACAATTGGACATCTCAGAGAAGGATGACAAGGAAGGGAAAAGCCAACCAGGGCACTGTATATCACAGATGAAATACACATCATTCCTTTAATTCTTTAATACTTCCCCACATTCCACTATCATTACTCCAGTTCTACCTTACAAATCCAGCTATACAGGAGCATGTGCACTGGTACAGACAAGAACTCTTGACTTATGGAATCCAGGACAGAAAAACCTCTCAGGTAGGGGGAAGATGGAGGCAAATGTGGGAGAAAGGGGGAGTCAATCACAATAATTGTTGTATAAACCCAACCTACCCCCTGCCAAGGGGTCAAACAATGGAAACATGAGTGAAGATAGCAGATGGGTTGAGAAATCAAAATAATAATACAGTTTGGTTTTTTTTGGGGGGGGCATCACTGCCCTCTGGTGGGAGTGGGAGGCCCAGGCTTGCTCCTGGAGAGCTGCTGCTGGATTTGAACCACCAAGCCAGTGGGAAGCAGTACCACACTCAACCACTATGCTGCTGGGTCTCAGCCCCAATAATAATGTATTTTAATTTATCAAGGAGTCACAAGGGTGGGAGGGTGGGAAAGAGGGGGTAAAAGAAGCTGATACCAAGGGCTCAAGTAGAAAGAACATGTTTTGGAAATGATGACAATACGTGTTGAAATATGCTTATGGATTATTATAAAAGTTGTAAGTATCCCCCCAAAATGATTTATAGATATGAAATATATATGCAGATATATATGAATGAGGTGTGTCCATGCTTATTTTAGACCTCTAATAAACAGAGATAATATAATATATGGAAATATAAATACAAACACATACATGCACAAACACAGCCACATTAGGTTACATTTTTTAAAAATTGCTACAAAATTATTGTTGTTCTTGTTAGGTGCTATTCAGTCTATTCTGATCCTATGAACACAACCAAACAGTGGGTCATTCTCACAATTGTTCTTATGTTTGAACCCATCCATTGAGCTACCAAGTCAACCCATCTTGTTGAGGGACATTCTCATTTTTTTCTCCTCTGTTACTTTACAAAGCACGATGTCTTCTACAACAAATGCTCTCTTCTGAAATATGACCAAAATTCAAGGGATAAAGGTGGTCCTTGTTTCTAAAGAGCATTCTGGCTGTACATCTTCCAAGACTGATTTGTTTATTTTTTTCGCAGACCACGGTACTTCTAATATTATTTTTTTTGCCAGTACATTGACTCTACTTTGGTATTCCTTGCTCAATCCAACGTTCACATGCCTATGAGTCAATGAAATAAAGAAAAACTTGAGTCTCACATGCATTAGTCCTCAAAGTAACATCCTTAATTTTCAGCACTTTAAAGATGACTTGGGTGAAAGGAAATGATGTTAAGCAATCCAGAGACAAGAAAAAACCAAATTATACAAAAACAGTGGCAAGGAGGGTATTAGATACCTGGTAGGGATTGATCCAGGGCAACATAACTGAGAGAAATTACTGACACTCAAATGAAGGCTGAGCATGGTAGTGGGACAAAAGGAAAGTAAAAAGAAATTGAGGAAAGAACTGGGAGGCAAAGGGTATTTATAGAGGTCTAAATACAGGCATGTACATATGTAAATATATTTATATATGATGATGGGGAAATAGACCTATGTGAATATATTTATAGGTTTAGTATTAAGGTAGTAGGTGGATACTGGGCATCCACTCAAGTACTCCCTCAAGGAAAGAACCCTTTGTTCTATTAAACTGGCATTCCATGATCCTCATTCCTGACACTATTGCTGAAGAAAAATGTGTGCATAAGCAAATGTGGGGAAGAAAGCTGATGATGCCCACTTACCAAAAAACAAAGTCCATATGAAAGAAACTCACCAGCCTGTGTGATCATGAGGTGTTGAACGGATCAGATATCAAAGAACATATCATTGTGTGCTCACCTTCCTGATATCATCCCTGAAGACAAATAGGTCCATATGCAAATGTAGTGAAGAAAGTTTTTAGTGCCAGGTTATCATAAGATATAGCATCTGGGCTCTTAAAGGCTTCAAGGTAAATAGCAATCTCCCAGAAGCAACAAAACCCATATGGAAGAAGCACACCAGCCTGTGCGATCACGACGTGTTGAAGGGATCAGGTATAGGGGATCAAGAACAAAAATTATATTGTTGTGAATGAGGGGGAGTGCAGGTTGGGGACCCAAAACCCATATGTAGGCAAATGGACATGCCCTTACAGAAGGGTCATGGGGAAGAGATGAGTCAGTCAGGGTGCAGTGTAGCAGTGATAAAACATATATATCTCCTTTAGTTTTTAAATGCTTCCTCCCCTCCCACTATCATGATCCCAATTCTACCTTACGAATCTGGCTAGACCAGAAAATGTACACTGGTTCATATAGGACCTGGAAACACAGGGAATCCAAGACTGATGATCCCTTCAGTAGCAGTGATGAGAGTGGCAATATGGGGAGAGTGGCGAGAAGGTGAGGTAGAAAGGGGGAACAAAGTGCAAGGATCTACATATAACCTCTTCACTGGGGGGTAGACAACAGAAAATTAGGTGAAGGGAGATGTCGGGCAGTGTAAGATATGATAAAATAATAGTAATTCATAAATTATCAAGGGTTCACAAGGGAGTGGGTAGCAGGAAGGGAGGGAAAAATGAGCTGATACCAATGGCTCAAGTAGAAAGCAAATGCTTTGAGAATGATGAAGGCAACAAATCTATAAATGTGCCAGACACAATGTATGTATGTATTGTGATAACACTTGTATGAACCTCCATAAAATGATTTAAAAAAACAAAATGAGATGAAATAAAATGTACAATGAAATGAAATATTTATTGAGCAAAAATGTCTTGTGCAGCAGATTTACCCAATTCAATGTACCATTTGATCTCTTGATAAGTGCTTTCATGTGCACTTATTACAAATCCAAGCAAGATGAAATCTGGGCAACTTCAACATTTTCTCTGTTTATCATGATGTTACCTTTTGGTCCAGTTGTGAGGACTGGGCTTTTCTTGACATTGAAAGGCAATCTCTTCTGAAGGCTGCAGTTGTTGATCTTCATCAGTAAGTATGCCAAATCCTTCCTCCAAATCTAATGCCACATTATTCTTCATATGATCCAGTTTCTCTGATGATTTGGTTCAGCATACAGATTCACTAAGTATAGTGAGAAGATACAACTCTGACACACACCTTTGCTGATGCTGCACAGGCAGTATGCCCTTGTTTTGTTCCTCCAATTGCCTCTGGATCCATGTACAGATTCCACATGAGGACAATGGAGTGTTCTGAAAATCCCATTCTTTTCAAGTACATCCATTTTTTGGGTATGATCCACACAGTCAAGTGCACTGACATAGTGGAGAAAACACAAGCATGCATTCTTGTGATATCCTGTGCTTTCATGTAAGATCCAGTAGATATCAGCAGTACTCTGTCTTGTTCCATGTCCTCTTCTGAATCTAGCCTGATCATCTGGCAGTTTCTTGTCAAAGTACTACTGCAACTGCTGTTGTTGAATGATCCTCAACAAAACTTTACTTGGATGTATATGATACTAATGACATTGTTTTATAATTTGCACTTTGTATCGTGTTGTCTTTCTTTGGAATGAATACAAATATGGATGTCTTCCAGTCAGTTGGTGCAGTAGTTTTCCTGGCATAGATGAGCAAGTGCTTCCAGTATCAATTTGCTGAAACATTTCAACTGACATTCTATAAATTCCTGGAGCTTTGCTTTTGGCTAATGCAACTTGAACGTTTTTACTCAGTATTATTGGCTCTTGCTCATGTGTTATCACTTGAAGTGGTTTAATGTTGACTTGTTCTTTTTAGTACCTTGAGTCATCATTCTTTCTACCTTCTTTTGATACTCCCTGCATTATAAATATTTTCCATTAAAATATTTCAATATTGCAACTTTTGGTTTTAATTTTTGAGCTCTTTCAATGTAAGATATGTTGTGCGTGTTTTCTTTTTCAGTTTTAGACCAGTCATTCTTTGCACATTTCTTTATAATACTTTGCTTTTCTGAAAAATTCAGCTTTTGGACATCATTATTTCTTCCATTTGTCAGAGATACTGTAAGATGAAGAGCAAGTTTCAGAGTCTCTCCTCACATCCACGTTGATATTTTCTTTCTTGTAATTGCTCCTGTGGAGCCGCTGCTGGAATTGAACCTCCATCCCAGTGGGCCACAGTCCCGCGCACTACCTCTATGCCACCGGGGCTTAGCCCCTTTCTTGTATTTTTAATGAGCTTGCTTTCTCATATTTGAGATTCTGGATGTCATCCCTCACAGCTCTTCAGGTCTTCTGAAATTAGTGTCTAAAGTGTCAAATTTGTTTTTGAGATGTTCTCAAAATGGCAGGGGTCGTATTTTGGCTCTTGTTGACTTGTTTTAATTTTCTTAAGCTTCACCTTGCATATGAGCACTTGTCATTGACATAAGTGGCCTTGCTGGTATTTGAAATACCAATGCCATAGCTTCCAGCATCACAGCAACACGCCAATCACCATAGTACAACACTGCACACAAGTAGTGGCACAAAATTTAATAAGAAAATCTTATTAAATTAAAATTTAATATTTTGTGTTAGCACCCATCTAGAAATGTCTTTCTGGATGATGAATGCAATGCCATCCCTCTTGAATCTGTTATCCTTGGCAGAGTAAACTCTGTGATTTTGTGATTCAAATTGGGCAGTATCAGGACGTTTCAGCTCACGAATGCCTAGAATGTCAATCTTTATGCATCCCCTTGTTTTTTAAAACTTCCATTATTTTCTAAAAAAATGTTCCATACACTCCGTGTTCTGATATTAATTGATTTTTGTAGCTGTTTCTTCTCATCTTGAGTCAACAGACAAAGCTTGTGAGAGCTTTAACTGCTCAAGTTTTACTCTATCCATGCTCTTCCTGTCGAATCGACTCTGAGATGGCTGCTGTGGCTCAGTCATGTTCTGATTACCTTGTGACCGGACAAGTTCCTCTCTAGGCTCTATCTGTGAGCATGATCTGCTTCTTTACAACAGCTGTCATTTTCTGATAGCAATGCGATGCTTTCACATGATGTTTTCAAGGCCCATTCCTCTACACCAGACTGCTTATTCCTTCTTTGTTTTCTCTTTAGTCTTCCAGAGTTGCTGACCTGTTCCATTGGGGTGACACTGCTGGCATTTGAAATACTGGTGACAAAGCTTCCAGCATCACAGTCATATAAGCTATTACAGTATGACAAACTGATAGAGGGAGTGGGGTTCAAAATTACACAGACTTTCATTAGACAAAAATACCAAAATGTGAGTCTGTTAGTTTTTTAACATATTCTCCACCTCAACCTATAGAGATGCAAAGACTTTTTTTCTTCTTTCTAATCCATCTCTGAAGAATTCTGCTATCATGGATTATATCAAGTAAAAATGGATGTTATAGAATTCTTTAGGGATTCAAATCTTGTTTCATTGCAGTGTTATTTCAGTTTTAAAAACAAAAATGTGAAGGATACAGATCAGTTTTATGTTGAATAAGATAAGATTTTCAGTTAGACAGGGTCCTCTAGAGAAACAAGACCAAGACATTAATGATTTTATATATATTTATAGATAGATATCACAAGAAATAAACAGTCAATTAATCTGTAAAGCAGTTCAAATGGCTCAAGGTAACTTACTTTCATGAGAGAGCTTATATACTGACAGTCATTCAAGCCATGAGGTCCTCCGGGGAATTCTCTGTAGAGCTCTTAAGACTATCCGGCCACTGACAGCAAACAGCAGGCAGGTCATCAATAGTCAGCCTGATGACAGGGCCCAACATTCCCAATTTCAAGCATTATTTCTTGTATATTCCAGTAGCATAATGAAGCAGGGCGTGAAGGAACCTCAAACTAAAGTGACACCTTCCATGAGTTAGGTGTCCCACAGGTAGTGTAGCTTGCAAATTGAGGCACAGAATAAACTAAGGCAGCCATACACTGGTCTGATCATCAAAGAGCAAGACAGGAATGGTGAGGCTCACTGAGTCATTTCTCTCCCTTCCCATCAATTAATCTGACATATGTTCATTGGCCATTTTGGCACAATAAACCTACCTCTCATACATGTCCCACTGAAACTATCATAAACAGTCCCAGAAATGAGTAGTTATTCAAAGAATAAGCAGGTGCACCTATATTCATAGGTGAATGAATATATATATATAATATATATACATAATTTATATATATATGCATATATATAAATTACTTGTTGCAACTTCCCAGGCCTTTTTCTCCACAAGTAGTTTACAATTTACTTGAAACTTCTTTATATAAGTCTCTGTGGTCATCCTTTGTCCTTTGAGAAAATCTTTCAAGATTGTTCTTTGTAATTCTCCAAACGAGTTGCCATAATCTCCTGAGCTGACCTCTGAGCCTCAAATTTATCTGAGTGGGCAGATTCCTGTAGAAGCCAGTATTTGATCTGGCCTTATTATGAGGGTTTACTAATCAGAAAAGACTAGTACTGAGAAAATATATCTGCACTCCTCTACTGATTGGAGAGGCATATTCAAACACCATCTGTTCAGAGTAAATCGGTGCATGAATTAGCTGAAACCCTACTAGCAATAATTTTGACTGTGTGTGTGTTTCTACTTACCAAAGCATGGTGTTCTGTTAAAAACAGGTAACTGTTTATTTGAAACTCGAAATTCTTTAAGAAGGATTGACATGAAACTTCCTTCTCTCATGATTAAAATGCACATACTTGGTTTATTTAACTTAAATAAGCTTATCATAATAAGCTAAAGTTAAAATAGAACTTCATATTCTGCAATTCTTCTTTTTGTTTTTTTAATGAAAATCCATTTCTGGATGTTGAGCAGTCTCTCATATCACCATTTAAAATTTAAAAATCACTTGCCATGTGAGCAAACATATGGTCCTTTTACAATTTAACAAGGAGTTTTAACTGAAAATGAATTTATCTTTCCTCTGGGAATTTTCAGAAAATAAAAAGATTAAAATTCAAAAATGAAGTTACACATTTACTGTAGCTAGAGTTCTCTTGGTAAAATGAAATGACTGGATAGTTCTAAAGAAGAACTGAGAAATCTGTGAAAGCTGAACACTATCTCTAAGACAACATTTTAATGGACCATGCATTATCCACAGAGAATATTCCCTGGCTGTGGACAGCTCTAATGAGGATTCAGAAGGGTATGGGTTGGCTCCCTGCAGGGGCAGGGCTATCAAATTTGTGTCCAGTTAGGGTCATGCTCTGGTAGCTAAGTGATGAATTGCCTCACCAGTACACATGACAGGCCTCGGAGCTGCCAAGACAGCTGAGGTATATAGGTCACATTATACATATGATAAAAATCACACTTAATTACCTGACACCGGTCATCTTTATATCTGGTGTTTTCTTACTTTTTTTCTGGACACTGTTGACTCTAATTTATTTAACATTTGCAAAATATTTTCTCAGTGCCTGGCATGGCTGCATTCTCTAGATTAGGCTGACTCTCTAGAGTAGCAAGGACTATATATATATATATATATATATATATATATATATACACACACACACATATATATATTTAAGTCAAGACAGTGGCTTACACATTTTAGCATATAAAATCAGTCTGGTTCAAATCTGTGGGTGAGATGCTAGCCTGGAGTGTTTGGCTAACTCATGTGGGTCCCAGAACTGACAAACTAGAAAGCATGAAGATGGACCAGGAAGTGGGAAGAATTCAGGTTAGTGGAGGCAGAAAGGATGATTCTAATGTCAGCAGGTTATGATTATGGGTGCAGAGTCTAGTGAACCGAAGGTTTGGAGGCAATATGTCCGAACTCTGAGAGCTGATAAATCCCAGCTCAGCAGGCAATAGAGCTGGGGTTGGCACAGAGAACTGTAAGTATGTGAGAAATGCAGGATTCAGACCAGCGAGAAGAGAGAAGTCTTCCCTAAGAGTCTGCTTAAGCAGGAGTAGGCCATGCCACCAAGGAGCTTCCTTTCAATTGCAGTAGGATTCCAACCTGAGTAAAGGGGCTGCCCTCTTCTGCAATCCTGTAATAATTGCTTTGTTGCCAATAGCAGTTCTATCGTGGAATGAATTACACTGTGAAGTAACATCATGGAAGGTTACCAGCCCCTAATTACCAAACCGCTGAGAATTCTGGGAAGTAAAGTTGACACAAAATCGAGCTATCACAGTAACTAGTTTAATCTTCTCAAGTATACAGTGATGCAGTGGTGCATCGTTATTCTCACTTTACAGATAAGAAAGTGGAGGCAGGGAGAGTATAAGTAAACTTTCTGCAATGCACAGTAAGTATTGGGCAGAACAAGGACTTCTATTCAGGTAGTATGACTCTAGAGGTGATCTGTAACCTTTCATGATTGACATCATGTTCTTAAATACTAGGGGATAGGGCCTCTTTAGATGATTATCACTTAATTTATTATCTAAGCAGAGACACTTTTGGAGAAAGCAAAGCTTTGACTACACTGGAGGTAACCACTGAGAAAATGGGTCTAGATCAAGATTATCTTCCAAAAGCTTCCATTTCGTTATCCTATTTTACAAGTCATTTCTAAGAAGGCCTCTTCCATGCCATATCCTTTTGAGAGTTTCATGAAAATGCCTCTCTAAAATAACATGCTGCTGTTCTTAGGTGCTGTCAAGCACCACAACTCCAAGTACAACAAAACAACACACTCCCATCATGCCCCATCCTGACAATCATTCTTGGGGCCCACTGTTGTAATCACATTGCCAATCCATTTCCTTGAATGCCTTCTTCTGTGTTGATGACATTCTAATTTACCAACCACGATTTCCTTCTCCAGGGAATGGTCTTTCCTGATAATATGTCCAAAGGGCAGGAGGTGAAGTCTTCTCATCTTTGTTCCTAAAGATGTTTCTCAGACAAGTTTGTTTGTTATTCATCTTTTTTTCTTGTTAGGTGTCATCAAGCAAGTTATGACCCATAGTGGCTCTGTGCACAATGGAATGAAGTATTGCCCAGTCCGATGTCATCCTTACCATATACTTCACCCTATCATTGCAGCCACTGTGTCAGCCCATATCCTCAAGGACCTTCCTCTTTTTCCCTACCCCTAAACTTTACCAACCTGTAAAGTTTTCTTTCTTCAGCAAGTGGCTTCTCCAGACAATATGAGAAAAGAAATGGCCAAAGACATTTACAATCACACAGAAGCAGAATATAATTGCACTCCTCTTTTATTGTGCTGAGATGCTAAAGACTAAGGGTATTAAGCAGTAGAAGAAAAGAACATACTATACATGATCCCAATCGACAGACATCTTCTGAAGTCGCATGACATTGGTAGTTTATGAGACTGTCACATATTAAGTTTCTTACAATCATCTGAAAAGGTAGCTGTTCTGTCTCTGGGAAATTGGGTTCATGCTTTTTCTCTTGTTGAGGGTTGATCTAAACCAAGTCCCTGACATGTGACTTGAGATTAACCAGGGGGTTTATGTTTCCTTAATATTATTTTTTCCTTTTAAACTAGACTGTCTTCTTACATATTGAAATGCTTTTAAGAAATGAGCTCATCTATTATTTTATTTCCCCTCCAAATCCCGAGTCATCAGTATAATGGATAATTTGACTGCATTAAGTTTCCAGAACTGCCTTCCTCAGGGAATTCATCCTTTAGCCTTGTCATGTTTTGGGTTCTTTTTCTTTTCTTTTTGTTTGGTTCTTATATATAAGACCTGATCGACTAGCTCCCTGCCAGAAGAGAGTTAACCCAGAGAACAGTCAAGTGTAACACATATATTTTTCTACTTGGGAGAAAGCTGTCAGTCTCTGGATTGTTTAGAAATTGTTTCTTAAGTCAAATTTGATCCCAAGGATTGAGATCATCTGGAGCATTTCTGAAAACTGTTTTCCACTTTGAACTCTGAAGAATAGCTAGAGATTAGTGGGCAAAAAGCAATGTATTGGAAAATCACTGATCCTTTGACCATTTAGAGGGCGCAGAGTTTAGAAATCTCTGGACACAAAGCAATGGGAAAATAATGCTCCTTAAGAAAAATGCTTCCTTCTAATGCTGTGAAAATTCTCCTAAGCTTGACTCATCAACGCCTCACAATGGTTGCATGAGAGTGCAGTTCTGTTAGTATCAGCACCACCAGTAATGTGTGATGCCAGCCGGTGCAGCCTGCAGCGAGACACCATGCATCTGATTGGGAAGGTGCATGGGATAGGAAGGACAGGAGTGACCTCAGGGAATTTTGAGCATTTCCAGTAAAGTATTTTCCAACATAAACAGAAATGTTTAAACTCCTTGGTCTCACAGCATAGCAGAGCGCTTTCTGTCTGAAAATTGGAGAAATACTTCTGGCTTAGACTGGGAACTGAAACAGATTCACCTTGGCATGTATCTACTCCAAGTTCTGAGGGCTATCTACCTGGTAATATTAGAACCCACCTTCAAATTCATATTACTCCTAAATATTTGAAGTTCTAAAACTCTTTTTCTTGCAAAATTACTTTTAAATATGTGTACACACAAGGTCTTAGAATAAACATATCACTTGAAGTCAATAGGTGAAATATGTGAGTGGATATTTTGTTTTGTTTTCTCTAATATAGCTGCCGAATGCCGCATCATTATTTAGTATTTTTGGGTCTCAGTTTGGTCTAATGTTACTTAATTAAGACCCATTTATTAAGCATTTGACTTACCAGTTTGAAGGGAGAAAAAATAAGCCAAATGCAACCTTGGGCGGTTAATGAATCAATATGGGAAGAGATACATACAAGTGAACAAAAATTCCTAAAAGAAAATAGAAGAAGTGAAGTGATACAGTATTGTAGGAATTAAATTAGTTTTTGCCTCAAAAATTGGAAACACGGGTCTTTTGAAAATGTAGAAATGATTTTTAAAAAATAATTTTGCTAGTATCTACAAACTTTCCATTTGTCTACCAGAAAAATCTGAACCACCTTTGTATATTCTATAAGGATATTCTTAGCTGACATTCAGTCTTTCTTCTCCAACTCGACTCCCTCCATTCACTTTTCATTATTGCTTTTTCCCCAAGCCATTTTATTAGGCACTAATCTTGATAGCATACCATTCTACAGCTCAATCACATCTAGCAGGTATGTACAATTGCTACCACAATCAGCTTCAAAACATGTTCTTCCTTCTTGAACTCCTTGATATTAGTTCTTCTCTGCCTCCTACCCCATCTTCTCCAGCAAAACCTCCAGGAACTCTTCCTCTAGTTGTTTTATCTATGGGATCATCTGTTCCAGATATCATGTGATGAAAAACACACAAATACAACACAGTAAAGGTTAAAAAAACCCTTTTCTGTATTTTCTCCCTCTTTTCCTAGACATTATTTTCAAAGTTCTGCTCACATGCAAACTTCAAAAATCATGTGCTTTCCATCACTGTTCTGGGTTTATTACCCTGATTTTTAGTTCAGGATGTCTGTATCTTTCTACATAATAAGGTAATAAAAATACTTTCAAATGTCAACTACTCTGTAAAGTTGTACCCGTTTTCTTGGGCAGAATACTTTTTTTTTCTATCCTACGATTCCCTTAACATTTCATCTGGTTCTATTATTAGAGATCTTAAAATATACAATTCAAACTAATTCTTTACACATATGCTTCCTACCAGTAACTGAGTAGACCAAGCCTTTTCATCTTGAAATGCGGTCACAGGCGCAGTTAAGATGTATCAATAAGGCTGAGCCCCAGTGACGTAGTGGTTGTGTGCGGGACTGCGGCCCACTGGGATGGAGGTTCAATTCCAGCTCACAGGAGCAAAGGCTGGGCCTCCTACTACCACCACCAGAGGGCAGTGATGCCTAATAAGAAAACCTAAAAAAAGAAAAAAAAGATGTGTCAATAAAAGGCTAAATCTGGAATAGAAATTTTGGTGAACAAACCATGTTCTTTTCCATGCTGTGTATTGGTTAAATACATTTTGTCCTCTTCATCTTCATAGGTAGAATAAATTGCAGTAACAGGTGTCATCCTGTCTGTTTTGACCTAGAGCAACTTTTTGTAAAGTATATAGAAACGCTCTCCAGCCATGGGCCATCCTCACAATTGTAGTTTGAGCCCATTGCTTCAGCGAGTGTCAGTCCTCCATGAGGGTCTTCCTGTACTTTCCCAAGCATGATTTCTTTCATAGGGACTGGTCTCTCCTGATAACATGCCCAAAGTATGTGAAACACAGTCTGGCCATCCTAGCTTCTAAGACAGTTGTTCTAACCTGTGGGTTGCCACCCCTGGGGGAGATGGCAAATGACCCTTACATTGGGTTTACCTAAGAAGACCACCAGAAAACACATATTTCCTATAGTCTTAGGAACCAAGACACTGATCCATGTCCAGATAGGTCCATCCACATGCAGCTATGCTCACATACAAGTTCCTAGCATGAAGACTGTTCCCCAAGCTGCACCATGCTTCAAGACAAAATTTCAATTATTTGTAATTATAAATAAATGTTTCAACAATATATAATTACATATTGGTTTGTGACAAATCACCGTGCCTTAATTATGTTCAATTTGTAACAATGAAAATACATCTTGCATATCAGATATTTACATTATGATGTATAACAGTAGCAAGATTACAATTATGCAGTAGCAATGAAAACAATTTTATGGTGAGGGGTCATCTCAACCAGAGGAATTCTATTAAAGGGTCATGACTTTAAGAAGGTTGAGAAACGCTGGTATAAGGATTTTTCTGGCTGTGCTTCCACCAATACAGATTAATTCATTCCTCTAGCAGTCCACATTATTTTTGTTAGGGGCCACCATGCCAATTATGACCCCTAGTGCATCTATGTTCAACAGAATGAAACAATATTCAGACATCCTATCTTCACAGTTGTTAGTAATGTTGAGCCCATTGTTGCAGCCATTGTATCAGTCCACCTGATGGAGGATCTTTCTCCTGTTGCTGTCTCTCTATGTTTCCAAGCATTATGTGTTTTTCCAGGAACTGGTCTCTCATGACAGCATATGCAAAGGATGTGAGATGATGTCCTTGCTTCTAAGGAGAATTCTGGCCTCTACCAAGACAGGTCTATTTGTTCTGCTGGCGATCCATGGTATTTTAATACTCTTCAACAAAATCATAAATCAAATGCCTCATATCTTCTTCAGTCTTCCTTTTCATTGTCCAAATTTCACATGCACATGGGATAAGTGAAAATAACATGACCAGTCCATTGTACTTCATTCCTTAAAGTGACATCCTTGCTCTCTAATCCCTTAAATAAATCTTGGGTGATGCCACCCAACATTTGCCCATATGTTGATATGTCATTTGATTTCTTGACTGCTGCATGAGTGTTCGTGGTAGAGCCTAACAAAATTAAATCTTTGACAATTTTAACAGTTTCTCAATTTGTTCACTTGTGAGAATTTCAGTCTTCATTGAGTTGCAATCCAAAAAGAGGATTGCAGTTTTTGATCTTCAGCAGCAAGTGCTTCAAGTCCTCTTTGCTTTTAGCAAACAGGATAGCATCATCAGCATATTTCAGATTGTTAATTACCCTGCTTTCAATGCATGTGGTCAAACTTCCAGGGTTATTTGTTCAGCATGAAGATTGCATGTCATAGAAGAATACAAATATGGTGCAAAACCTTATTGTTTTTAAATCATCTAGTATTCTCTTGTTCAGTTTAAGGAGTTCCAACTAGTTTCTGCAATGAACACAGTGAAGTTTTAGAATTTCCATTATTCTTAATATTACCCACAATTTGCTAAGGTTGATACAGTAAAATACCTCTGGAGAAAGTTATTGAACAGTTTTGGCAGATGAGAAGTATTGAGAATACACTGCAGATCAGAGCTTTCAATGAAAAGTGATTAAGAGAATTCTGAATATCTGGGAAATGTAAATTAAAATTAAAAAATTAAAGTTAAAATATATATACCGGAATCTATTCAAACCTTTATATAAAACTACTAATTTATAGGATCCACAGGAGATGCTGAAGCTTGCTTAACACTCCAAGATGAATGATCAATAATTCCTCTCAAAAATTCCAAAACTCATTGCCATAACAGTTTATTCCAAATCAAAATGATCCTCTAGGACAAAATAGAACTACTCCTTTGAGTTACTGAGATTATAAATCTTTTTTTCTAAGTAGAAAGTCTCATCTTTCTCCTGGAGGGGGCCTGGTGGCTTCAAACTTCTGACCTTGCAGTAAGCACCCAATTCATAAGCCACTACTTCCCCAGGTCTCCCAGTAATATTTGGACGACGGAAAATTACACAGGGGAATCAATTCAGTGTCATCAATAAAGATGTTGTGAGGATAAAGAAAGAGTTGGAGGGTTAGAATTTAATAAAATTAAGTACGTACATTAACTAATCAGGTAAAGACACAACAACTCATAAATTTAAAAATTCATTATAAAACATTTGAGGAAATGAGAATATGAATGTATAGTCTCTATGTGGTTGTGTAACATTCTATATCAAAGTTAACTGACCTAAAATTGAAACCTTTATGATTGCTCACATTTCTGTGGGTCAAGAATTTGGACAGGTGATAGTAGAAATAGCTCGTTCTTGATTATGTAATGCCTGCTGGGGCACAACATGACAGATACTGTTACTCACATGCCTGATCGTGGGTGAGAAAGATTCAAATTGCTAGGACACCCTGGAATAGATTAACTAGAGTTATGTGACTGAGGTCTCTGTTTTTTTTCTGTTGGTCATTGGTGTTACAGATAAAATTATGCCCCCCCCAAAAAATGTGTTGGCATACTAGATGTTGTACATGTAGATGAAATTTTATTTGGAAATAGGATTTAATTTGCTCTGTCAATGAGACACTCAGTGAAGGATGTGTATTAATTCAATAACTTTGTCTGGAGTCTTAAAGGTTTGAAGTTACACAAGCCACCATTGAGCAGTGAAGCAACAAGTCCACGTGGAAGAAGAACACCACTGGTGTGATTGTGAGAGAGTCACAGGGACTGGGTAATAGACATCAGCAGACACATAACACACAAAAATATATTGTTGAGAGGGAGGGGGGCTGGAGTGGAGATACAAAGCCCATCTGTTGGCAGTGGAACAATCTCTCCATAGAGGGGCCACAGGGAAGGGATGGGTCACCAGGGTGCAGTAAAGCATCAATGAAACACACTATATTCCTCTGGTCCCTTGAGACTTCCTCACCCTCCACTATCACGACCCTGGAGCTGCTGCTCAACTCAGACCAGATTGGAACATGTAGACAGATATATAAAGGGATGGGAGCTCATGACACACAGAATCTAGGAACAGGAGTAGGGACAGTGACACCAGAATGGAAGGGGGATGAGGGGGAGAGAAAGTGAGAAAGGGGAAACTGATCACAATGATCAACACATCCCTCTACAGGGAGAACAGCAGGAAACATGGGGGAAGGGAGACAGCAGTTGGTGTGAGAGATGAAAATAATAACAGCATACAATCTATCTGGGGGTTATGAGGATGGAGAGGAGGGAAGGAGAGGTAAAAAAGAACTGATAACAAGGGCTCAATAGACAGTAAATATTTAGAGAAGAATGAAAGTAGCATGTATAAATATGCCTGATTCAATTGATGTATGAATCGTGATGAGTTGTAGGAGCCCCCGATAAGATGATTTTTAAAAATAATAACTTTGAGATATAAATGTAGTAGAAGGCACAGAAGCACACACACCAAGGTGGGAAAGGGTGGGATGCCAATGGATCAAGGAACAGAAGATGAAAAGACAAAGTCCTTTATCTGATTTTATTCCAATCTAGACCTGATAGGAAAGCTTTTCCCTTTACACATAACCCTGAATTTGAATCTCTGCCCTCCTACAAGGTTAAGAATACCACTTAAGATGTTTCTCTTTTACCTGGATTTATAAAGTAGGAACTTAAACTGGGTCTTTTGTTTCCCTTCCAAAGTCCTTTCTATGTGATCTTTATAGGACAAGTCCTGTCAGGAACCTGGATTTTAATAGGGCAACTCGGGGTTTCCTTTAGAATGAAAGGGGAAGCTGCCTGGTCTTCAGGAGCCTGAGGCCTCATCATGGCATAATATCACATCTTTGTTATTCTATTGGCCAGGCAAGTCCCAGACTTTGTTCAAATTCAATTGGGGAATATAAAATATGTGAATATCTGTGTGATAGTTCATTGGAAGCCAATAATATAAAAGTACTGAACCAGAATATTTCATCTTACTAATTAGTTATTGTCAATCTTTTGTTTGATGATAAAATTTCAATTATATTTTTAAAGTGTTCTCATCTGTTGGAGATACTTAAGACAGATGAAATAATACAAAGTCTGAAACCCGACGCCATCTAGTTAATTAGTTTTACATGGTGACTCTATAAGACAAAGTAGACCAAGCCTGTAGGGTTCCCAGAGTGCTTCTCTGTACCGCCTTGCACTGTATTGCTATAGTTTGCAATGTCTGGAATGACTCAGTGATACAAGGAGAGTAGAGGAGATATGGTAAAGTGAAAACAAGATTAGTCATGTTTTATAACTGTTGAAGTTGATAGGATCAGGTATCAGGCAACAAAGATCCAGAATAAAAAATTCATATCAGTGTGAATGAGGAAGAATGTGGAGCAAAGACCCAAAGTCCATGTGTAGGCAACCGGACATCCCCTTATAGTAAGGTCAAAAGGGAGAGATGAGCCAGTCAGAGTACAGTATTGCACTGATGAAACATACAATGTTCTGCTAGTTCTTTAATACTCCCCCCTCCCACTACCATGACCCTAATTCCACCTTACAAATCTGACTAAACCAGAGCATAGACACCCATACAGGTAAGATCTGGAAACACAGGGAATCCAGGATAAATAATCCCCTCAGGACTAAGTCTGAGAGTATCCACACCAGGCGTGTAAGGGGAAGGCAAGGAGAGAAAGGGGGAGCCTATCACAGGGATCTATATATAACCCCCCTCCAGAGGGATGGGCAACAGAAAAGTGGATGAAGGGAGATATCAGTCAGTGTAAGACATGAAAAATAATAATTTATATGTTATCAAGTGTTCATGAGGGAGGGTGGGAGAGGGAGGGGGCAGATGAGACGCTGATACCAAGGGCTCAAGTTAAAAGAAAATGTTTTGAAAATAATGATGGTAACAAATCTCCAGATGTGTTTGTCACAATGGATGGACATGGATTGTGATAGTTGTATGAGTCCCCAATAAAATGAATAAACTCAGAAAACTGGAAGCAGGTGATGCGTGCATCTAGTTTGACACATTCTTGCTTCTAATTCTGAACTCTTTGTAAAATTCCATTATAAAACAAAACATATAAATGCAAAATCACACACACATTTTATTTAGTGGAGAACAAGAATGGGTTTGTTTCTGCAGTGTTTATCAAATCTGAAGATTTTCATTCAATTACCATGCTAGAATAAAACCTGTTTGCATTTCCTATAATATTCATGTGAATATATTATTAACTCACAACATCAACAGACATTTTGAAGTTGTTAGATGCTCTTCACATAGCTCTCACTCAAGGCCACTTTACTGCAATGAACCGGAGTGGTTCGGTATATATTTTCTATCCATAGTCTCAGTGCCTTCCATTAAGTGACTGGATGGGAACTTGTAAATAAGATAGACGATTGTTGCAAGGTGCTGTCAAGTCTATTCTGACTCATCGAGAGTCTATACAACCGAGTACTACACCGCCCTGGCTAGTGCTATCCTCACAATTTTTGTGATATTTGAGCTTATGTTAGCCACTGTTTCAAGTCATCTTTTTTTTCTATTTTTTGTTTTGTCTTGTTTTTGGCATCACTGCCCTGTGGTGGTGGGAGTAGGAGGCCCAGCCTTTGCTTTTGTGGAGCTGCTTCTGGAATTGAACCTCCATCCCAGTGGGCCGCAGTCCCGTGCACAACCACTACGCCACCGGGGCTCAGCCCCCTGTTTCAATTCATCTTGTGGAGATTCTTTGTCTTTTTTCTGCCCCTCTACTTTATCAAGCTTTATATCCTTATTCAGAATATAGTCTAATATGTCCAATGTACATGGAACAAAGTCTTGCCATTCTTGCTTTTAAGGAACATTCTGACTGTCCTTCATTCAAGACAGATTTGTTTGTCCATTTAGAAGTCCATGATATTTTCAATATTCTTCACCAGCACCATCATTCAAATTCTTCAATTCTTCTTTGGCCTTCCTTATTAAGTATCCAAATTTCACTTTCATATGAGTCAATGGACAATCCCACATCTTGTGTCAGGCACTCTTTTGTCCTCAGAGTAACACCCTTGCTTTTCAACACTTACATGATCTTGATATAAGATATAGAAGATGCTAACTCAGGGATTGGTCAGTTTTTCCAT
This sequence comes from Nesogale talazaci, assembly GCA_004026705.1. Lineage (NCBI taxonomy): Eukaryota > Metazoa > Chordata > Mammalia > Afrosoricida > Tenrecidae > Nesogale > Nesogale talazaci. The sequence continues at coordinate 6,159 of PVJH01011750.1, read as the reverse complement.
TCCACTGGGCATAGAAATGAGCTATTTGAGATGCAGAAACAAAGATATCCCATGACCATCAAGACAGAAGAGCCTCAAGACAGAAGAGCCCCAACAAGATCCTTATATGTAGTAGGAGAGGTCATGATGCCCAGACTAAGAGAAACCACAAGAGAGCAGTGCCCAGACCAACTGCAGAGCAGTGACCTTCCGGGCTCATGAAATGAAAAAAGGCAGAAGCAAAGGGGCCATATGATTGAGAAGTTGAGCACCAGAGACAGATATTCCTGCCAGCCTTTGACACAACTGTCAAAATGATTGTATCCTTGACAGTTTGTAACCTGTTAACTTTCCTCATAAATCCCACAATCGTGAGTATTGTCTATAAGTTCAGCTTGTCCATGGCAGTGAATTATCTAACTCAGTTAAGTCAAGTGTCCTGAGAAGGGAAGTTGATGTCAGAATAAGGGACAGGAAGTTGGAGGATGGAGGCATGTCTGCCCTCTGCCTTGCGTCAATCAGTCCTAGGCTGGTGTGGAGCTGGATTCTCCTTCCCTCTTGTGCAGCCAGAAGGGGTCAGATCTGTCCCCAAAGCCATTTCTTCATTTATGTATTAGAGCATGGCCACATCCCCAGCCCTTCACTGTCTTCACTATTGTTGCTGTTCGTTAAACATTCTAAATTGGATCACAATTCACAGCCAAGAAAAGACTTCCTGATTGATCTTTATGCAAGAAGGAGATTGTGATTTTAGAAAGTGCTTGTAATTATGTGTGTGTGTTTCTGTTCCACTCAGAGGTTCTTATTTCATACATTTAAATTTTAAAGAACCATGAAAGTTCATTTCAGCTGAATTTCATATTATTTCTTCTGGGAAGAATGTAGCTCTTTGTTACTTGAAGACAGTAACCATGTCTTGGTCATCTCTGCCTTCGTGCTCTCTTATACGATGTCTAGAGTAGATTTTACTATAACTGGACAGTCAATCGAATTGCCTTTTTCAGTCACCTTAATTGTGGTAACAGGGCTCGCCAGTCTCTGTCATAAATTCATTAACTCTAGCCTTGTTTATACTAGTCCTTCCTCTTCCCCTTCTGAGTTTGATTTTATCTTGTTAGGTGCACCATGCTCCTAACTAAAATTTTCCTTTTCTCTCTGAATTTTCTGTAAAAATAAGAAAGAACTTTGGAATAATGTTTTTCAAATAAGAATATAAGTAACTGATGATGTGGATTGTGGAGCCTCTTCTAGAGTTTCTGCAGAAAATGAATAGATTCAAAATAAAGCTGAAACATGTTCCTTCTTATTAGCCAGTGTTTAGACTTGTCTCTTAACACCTTTGCTGAAGGATTGACTTGCCTTCAATGTACAGACTTCCTTCAGAAGTGGCCCATGATGAATTTAGAAAGGTTTGATAAATGATTCATTCCTCCTATAATTAAGAATATTTTCCTTTCTAAGTACTCAATTTTCTCTTTCATCATCACAAATATCTAAACTAAGAGCATGCCCTCATGATTCAGTATATATCACACATCTTCTTTCCCATCTTCGTCTATCTCAGTACCCCTGTCAGCGATGCCACCATATTTCTCAACTGAACTGTCGTCATTATCTTCTTACTCACATCTTCCTGTTTAATTTCTTCTCCACTAAACTGTGGCCCATCAAAGATGTAAATCCAGTGATATCCTTCCAGCCTTAAAATACTTCAAATTCCAAACTTTTTATTGTTCGTCTGTAAGGCTCTGATCCCTCTCCAAACTCACACCCTACCGCTTTCTCTCTGACTTACTTTGCTTTACTTACACACTGGACTTCTTTGTTAACTGAAAACAACCTAAGCTCAGTCAGGTTTGTTTTTATCCATAAAGGTTTTTTGGCAAGTACATTATGCATTGCATAATTGAATAGTTCAATCATTCAATCACATCAAGGAGAATTGTCCAATCACCCACATCAATGTTTTGCAACATTTCCCCTCCCATGGTTAAATTGCCTCCAAGATGAGTTATGAAATCTCAATCCATTCTTTTGCTCCTCCCCATCCTGTCTTCACTAATCACTCCGGGGATTCCCTTACCCTCCCCATCATCCACCCACCCCCATCCCTACAATCCTTCTAACCCCTGCACCAGTTTTTCTCGTTGTACATCTACTCCTCCTGTGCTTCAGAGAAGGGAGACTCAACTGAAACCAATAAAAACCAAAATTTGTACTCATGTGGTGAGCCTAAAAACATAATAGTATACAAACAAAGATGCAAATAATCTGTAAGAAGGGACTGATCCCCCAATCCTCAAAAAAACATTCAGAAATCCAGGGAAGAAATTTCTGTCGTGAATCCAATAAGAGATACTTGCACCCACAACAAATTCAGGTCCAGCTCTAGAGTGGTCAGCTGGCCAAGTGTCAAGGTTGATCCAGCATAATCAAGGTGACAATGGTCTCTGCTCTTTAGTAAGGTTGTTCGAAACTCTTGCAGATCTTCCAGTGGCTCCTCCTGACTAAAGATTCTGCAGATGGGTTTTGGGTTCCCAGTGTCCCCCATAGCCCTTCGCAAATTGGGTGCTCATAAAATTTTTCTCTGATGCTTTACTCCTCACTGGATGAGAATTTTGTAATTGTCATCTCTGGATCACACCAGCTAGTGTGCTTCCTCCTTGCAAACTTTGTTGACTTTTCACTTCCTTACAGCCATTACTCTGGTTTTCCCCTCTGCCTGGAATTGTCTTTATCTAGATCTTCACACTGTTCAATTCAGCTTGTCATTTAGATCTATTTGGAAGTGACATACAGCCTAAGAAATCTCAAACAGCCTCCCAGTAATTCTCCATTATGGTCCTTGGCTTTCATTCTTTGTATCACACTTGCTCCTGGCATGCTATTTTCTTATTTATATGTTAACTATGTTATATATTTCTTCTCTGTTTGAATATATTATCCTTAGTTGTCTTGTTTTCCACTCATCTCCAATTCTTAGCCCAGTGCACTGTGCATACTGAGTGCTCAATAAATATTTGCTGAGAGAATAAATTTCAACCCATTGGCCCCAGTTATATTGTCTGGGCTACCCCAGAACAGGTTTTATTAATTCCTCTACTGCTTGAAAGCTTTTCAGTCCAAGAGCTGAATCCTTTATGGTAAATTTAATTCCTGGGCAGTTCACCAGAATACGTTTTCAGGCAGACCTTCTCTGAGCCTCAGAACTCATTTTGAACAGTTGGCCTTCTGCCGGCAGGAGCATCCCACTCCGTGGTATATGTCAGAGCCTGAACACTCAGAGAGGAAGAGAAAGGTTTGGGGCCATGATTGAGAGCAATAGCATGCTGGCACTATGCTATTCCGGAAAGCAACCCACAACACTCCATTGGTCATTCACAGACATTTCTGTCTCATGACTTAAGATTTTTTGGAAAGCATGCTACTCCTGCTTTCCCTCACTTCCTGTCAAAAATGATTATTCTGAATGTCCTCTTTCCTAAGTGAACTTCATTTGCATCTGTATTGCGATTTTTTGACAGTAAAAAGGTGTCCATGGGTCTCAGTGGCTGAAGTAATCAAGATTTGATCCGTACAGAAACTAGGTCCCAAAGGAAAAGATCCTTAAGTGAACCCTCCTGGTAATTAAAACAAAAAAATTCACTGGTTTGCATTAAGTGCAAGCTATTTGCTTTAGAATAAAATGTTGCTGGCTGTGCTAGAAAAAGTTAGTTATGGATTAGCTCCTTTGGTCATAGCGGTGGCTGTAGCTCTCAACCATAATAGCCAACCTGGGGGTGCAGTGTCTTGTGCAAGTGGGTACAGTTCAGGTTCAGTGGGGGGCTGGGAGGCTATTTATGGACTGCTTCTTTCCTTCTGACCTTGGTGGCAGGGGAGGCCAAGAGAGCCCTTGGACTGAATAATCCTCTAAGGCAATCACTGGCCTGGAAAGAAAGATTTTTCAGGATTAATCTGGTATGATGTGTTACTTAAAAATATAATTTTCTGTGGAAACCAGAAGGAAATCGGTTTATTTCGAAGGTCTGACATCCCTGAGACTGGCTTTTCAAAGCCATCTTGCTACATGCAGGCAGCACCAGCAGTCTATTATCTGAGGGTGCATTAAAGATTTAAATGTTGAGAAAACCTGTTCTGCGTGAAAAATGGACATAATCCTTATTTAACCAGGTAAGCTTGCCTCTTGGCATCCTTCAATTGATAGATAAGAAGCACCCAGCTTTGAAAAAAGAACTGAACACAGACATCTACATTTTCCAGTGACCGAATTAATTCAAACTCTCGAATAGTCTGCACACTTAAACCCTGTAATCCTCTTTGAGAATCTGTCTTGCCTGTTTGGATTACATTGGCTCATAAGAGAACAGCAGGGAGGTGAGGTTTCAAATGGGGCAGGTTTGCCTATTGCCCAAGCTCTGTTCACTCAGGGACCCCAGGTAAGCTGCAGAATGACAGATTCTCCCGGTGTTTGTGTCCCTGGGTGATTTAAATGGCTAAGTGCTGGACTACTAATCTAAAGACAAATGACCCCCCAATGGTGCCTTTGAAAAAAGGTCCGATGATATGGTTTTGAAAGGTCAAAAGGGGGGAAACCATATGGAGTGCAATACTTTTCTGAAACATGTGAGTTTGTTATTAGCTGGAATGGATTTGATGACAAATGCGTAGTCTTCTTCTCCCAGAGAACACTCAGATAAGTGGTCTTGTGGTAAAGCCTTTCATTGACAGTGGTTTGCACCTCCCCATGTGCCTTGCTTCTTTTGGGGGTCTCCATGACCTCAGTGTAGTTTCCCCTTCCCCATTTTCCAAACAATATCCTGTATGCCATTCATCTTCATGTGGCAGCGTAGACCCAGATTCACCACAGTGCAGGTGAATTAAGAAATGCCATGTAGTAACCCAATCTTTAGAAGAAACTCCAGACCCACGAAGCTTGCATTTTACTACAGCACTACGAAGAATGGAGTGACCCTACAGAGGAAGTACAGACAGTGAATTCTATTTTGTTTTTGTCTTTTTTTCAAAGAACATTTTATTGGGGGCTCTTAAAGTTCTTTTTAAAAAATTTTATTGGGGGCTCTTACAGCTACTACAACCTTCAACACATCATTTGTATTAAGCACATTTGCACACATGTTGCCACATACATTTCCAAACATTTTCCACTTGAGCCCTTGGTACAGGCTCCTCTTTGAAAAAAAAACTTCCCTTTTTCCTCCTCCCACCTTTTTTTTAAATGAATCTTTTTATTGGGGCCCATACAACTCCATCACAATCCCTATCAACATCAGTTGTATGCAGGCCACTTTTACACACCCATTTCCATCATCACTCTCAAAACATTCTCCCTCCCTCCAGGTCCCCATTATCAGCTCCCTATAATACCCTTCCCACCCCCCTTCCTCTTGAACCCTTAGTAATTTACATATTATTTTTTTCATCCTGTACACTGTACAATGTGTCCAACACTCACTTCCCTGTTGTCCATGCCCTAGAGAGGTGGCTATGTGTAGATCCCTGAAGTTGGTTCTCCCTTTCTATTCCTCCATCCCTCCACCCTCCTGGTATTACTACTCCTATTACTAGTCTTGATGGATCATCTATCCTAAGTTTCCCATGTTTCCAACTTCACTGTACATCTCCTGGTCTAGCTGGATTTATGTGGTAGAAGTGGGTTCATGATAGTGGGTGGGAGGCAGCATGGGAACTAGAGGAAGGTTGCATATTTCATAGCTCCTACCCTGTATCTTAACTGGCTCATCTCCTCCTTGTAACCCCTCTGCAAAAGGATGTCACCTCACCTATTGATGGGCTTTGGGTCCCCAATCTGTACTCCCCCTCATTAATAATAATATAATTTTAGCTCATTTATGCCTGACACCGGATCCCTTCACCACCTCATGATCACACAGGCTGGTGTGCTTCTTCCATGTGGGCTTTATTGCTTCTGAGCTGAATGGCCGCTTGTTTACTCAAGCCTTTAAGTTCCCAGATGCTATATCTTTTGGTAACCGGGCACCATCAGCTTTCTTCACCACATTTGCTTATGGAGAAATTTGTCCTCAGGGTTCATACCAGGAAAGTGAGCATGCAATGTTCTGCTTTTTTGTTCTTGAAGCCTGATATCTCATCTCTTTGGCACCTCATGATTCCACAAGCTAGTGTGCTTCTCCCATGTGG